>CM030359.1:305471005-305718505 GCA_017893485.1 Hemerocallis citrina | reverse complement strand
AATTGCATCATGGTAAACAGTCTAATGCTGCTAATGCAAAATATCATGTTCTCACACTGATACTGCTCCATGTTTCAAATTGTATTATGCTCCATGTTTCATGTTCTCACATTGCTACTGCAGCTGTTGTTCATGCTCCATGACACTGGATTGTGTTACAAAATATCATCTTCTCACACCGCTACTGCTGCTAATGCTGCTACCACTGCTGCTACTGCTGCTAATGCTGCTGTATTCATGTTCTCACACTTGTAATGGTGGATTGTTAATGCTACTACAAAATATCATCAATCAGACATTAGTATAGGCTCAGAACAGAAATTTAGATAATGGAGAGCATGTTTATGCTAATAACATCAAATGAAGTAGGCTCAGAAGTCACATGAATTCACAACACTAGGTGATTTCATAAGTGTATAAGTGTATCAAGCATTCCACCAAGAAAGTGTATAGGTTTAGCACTACGGCTGCATTAGATTGCCACGCCTAATAGATGCAACCTTCACAGACCCCCACCTCTACCAAAATCAAATATATGCAGTCTCTAAAAAAACAACACAGCCACGCTGCAAAGCAAACCCATTTTGAAACAGAGCTCACTATGAAACACAGCAGAAAAGGAAATTGTGCTACTGCTAATATTTGAAGAGCTCAATAACCAAACTAATGTAAACCCATATCAATTTTTAAGTTCATTCAAAAAACAAATATTAATAGAGTTCAATAACCAAACATAGCTGAAGCTATCAAACAGAGATCCAGCTAGGGCAAAAGCTCTTATATAAAATGTACAAACTACCCCTCAATAAGTGTAAAAATGAGCGGGAGTGTTGCACAGCCACTAGATATGGATCAAGATCAAGATCAAGATCAGACGGCTGAGTAGGAGTGCACACAGCTGTGTGCACCACACACCAGCCCAATATCTATATAAAAACAGAGAAGCACAAAGATATATTTGACTTGGTAGGTGGAGAAAACAATAAATTCAACTTGACCATTTCATGCATTCATCACTGCCTATCGATTCATCCAAAAAAAAAGACAGTAAGGCATCAAATTTACCAAATTGTTCGCGAATCAAATACTTCCCTCAATTCATATAGTCGTTACCATCCTCGGAACTATCTTCAGTTGAAGAATTCACCTTTTCTTCAATGAATGCACTGCTGCGATTGAAAAGATGAAACCAAAGTAAGTTAAAATGGAAATTTAAACAAATAATAAGAAAGTGTATGCTAAATTTAGATTTTTCAAATATAGACAAGTTCATGCCATACCTATCAACCTTCTTTGGGCAAGTTCTCGCATCATAGCCTTGTCCGCGCAATTCGCAACAATTGCACTTTCTTGGTTTTCCTCTTAATTTCTCGTGCATTGGTTTCAACCTCTTCCCACTTGGTCTTCCCTTGGTTTTACATTGAAGAGGTTCTTCCACCGAAACTTGCCACAATACCACTTCCTTCCCGTGTAATCTTGTTGCACTACCTTTACCCACTCCACTACATTCGGGTGCCATTAGATTGAATCCTTGAATACACTTGATCATATTGTCCTGCATGTACATGTACCCTTCATTGGATCCTAACCGAATCTCAACTTGTCTTTTGGCTAGGTTATTCAACTCACAATAGCGGGAACCAAAATTTTCACTATTATTTCCTTCATCGATGCCAATTGGATCTGTGAATGTGTAGCTTCTTCTAATTACTTCTCGAGTCCATCTTCTTAAAATATATTGCTTTGGAAGTTCGTTACAATTAGAGAACTTAAGAAAAGCCAGAAGATGCTTGCAAGGGAAACCAACAAATTCAAACATGGAGCATGAGCCACACCCAAACTGAGTATACTTAGAATAAGTAATCATGGTCTCCTTTTCTAACCTACCAATGAATGTCACGACATAATAATTATTAGCGGCATTGACGTCTACTTCCATTAAAGTCACATTATATAATAGGCTAGCTTTGAGTTCCTTTTGGAAGTCATAAAACAAAGCCAAAGTATACACCTGCGCCATTTGTTCCTCCATATACCAATCGGTTTTCAATTTAGGTTTTCGAGCAAGTGTACGATGGTTCTCTTTAAGTTCTTCTTCTCTTTGCCTACCAATTACTCTTTCGAAGATCAAGGCAAATTCATAAAGTGAATACTTCTTTATGTGTGCTTCTTTAAGAAAGAATTCATTCCCTCACTTCTTTGGCTACTTGACATGCCGGCCCAAAAATGAGCCCTATGATATACGAGGGCCCATTTCTCACGAATTTCAAAAATATCATTCAACCATTTAATGTTTTCTGTCCCAAATTCCACAACTAAAGACTTCCATTGATCTTCAAAGCAAACACTATTATACGAATTCCAAATATTATCTTTAAACGCATCCATAAACTTAACATTTTGAACCAATTGAGGCACCACCCCGGGGATCTTATCTAAAATATGGCATATGCAATATCTATGGCGAATTTGAGGGAAAACTTCGTTTATTGCAACACCAATATCCCGGTCTTGATCCGTTACAATGCCAAGAGGAGCTTTCATCATGACTCCTAGCCATTTTTGAAATAACCAAACAAAAGATGAAGCCGTTTCATTTGGGATGAAACTACAACCAAGAAAAACAGATTGCCAATGATGATTAATTCCAACAAATGGAACAAATAGCATTCCGTAACGGTTTGTACTGTGTGTTACATCAAATGAAACTATATCACCAAATAGCTCATAATTCATCCGAACAATCCCATCAACCCAAATATAATGAGACAATCTACCACACTCGTCTTGCTCGAATGCATAAAAAAAGGAAGGATCTTTTTTCCTTTTGCCATTTGAAAAAATCTACCAATATTTGAGCATCGTGACCTTTCAATGACTCCCTCAAGTCTCTTTCATGATTTCTAGCATTGGTTAGGGTAAATCCAACCCTATCTATCCCCTACTTGAACCTTTGAAAAAAAGCATTTGTTTGTATGTTGGAATATTAGCACCCGTAAGTTGCTCCATTATGACTTTATCGGAACTTGACACAACACGGTTACGCAACAACAAATGCCGTCTACCGGGTGAGATGAATGCAAGATTGTGTACCTTATGAAAGGAATAAAAAGACCATGAATTTGTTTCTTTGTTTAATTTCACACGAACCAATGCATTGCAAGCAGTTCTTGATGTAGTACCCATTCTAATTTCATTATTTTTACTTTTTGACTCCTCCGCTTTATTACAAAGAAACTTTTTTTCTGATGCCTCACCATTCTTCAGTTTATGAGGTCCCTTACGCATTTGAAAACCAGCACATTTCGCATAGCTATCATAATAATTTTCTGTTAGCTTAAGGGTATCAAATTTCATACCTAACTTTGGTATTAGATGCTTGTCAACAGTAGGTGTAAAGTCACCTTCTTGAATACACAAAAAATTATCACCGAGTTGTGAGCAACCTTCCCCACTCTCCATACATATTACAAATTCCAATATATAATCAGATTACTATCACAGTATACGTCTGCAAATTACTATCCAATATATAATCAAATATCTATCACAGTATATAATCAAATAGCTATCCAACATAAAATCACCTTCTTGAAGACTTTTTTTACCGTAATCTAAAAAGTCTGCAAATTACTTTCTCTAATCTATCTCCCAATCTACCTAATTTAATGAAGCTCTGCAGCTTACCCTAATTTTTTTTAACAAGATTAAAAACAGAAGAAACTAGGGTTTCAATTTAAAGTAATTTGAAGGGAAAATTTTATACCTTGGGGTTTCAATTCTTTTCGATTGCAGCGTCGCTCGAGAGAAGGGCAGATTCGTCGACCAAGAGAGACAGAGAGAGGGAGGTAGAGGTGAACACCTGGGGTAATCGTCTCATTAGAGGAGAGAGAGGTAGAGCGATCTGAGAAGGAGAAGTGATCGATCTGAGAAGGAGTAGGGTTTTGCGTCGATGGAGAGACAGAGAGAGGTTGCTCGAGAGAGAGATTAGGAGATTAGGTTTTCTGTTTTTTTTGGAGGAGTAGGGGCGATCGATCTAAGAAGGAGTAGCGGTTTCGCGTCGATGGAGAGACAGAGAGAGGTCGCTCGATAGGAGATTAGGGTTTCTGTTTATTTGGGAAAAAGGGGAAGATCGAAATGGTGCAGATTAAAAAGGTAGAGAGAAAGAAAGGGTAGAGTATGAGGGTAGGGGTAAATTACCAAAATACCCCTCCATAAGTGTGAGAAGAGCGGGATAGAATGGTAGCCACTAGATCTGCATCATGATCAAAACCTAGATTGTACGGCTGAGCGCGAGTGCACACGGCTGTGTGCACTAGAATGGTGCACAACCGAAGCTTTCCATATATATATATATATATATATATATATATATATATATATATATCCTTGCAAACTGGTCTGTTTGCATAGATCCGTTGTGAACAGAGATTTGAGCTGCTGGATCGATCAAGATCTGATCCAACGGTTCAGATTCGCTCCGCCCAAATCCCCCTTCCTCTCACTTAAGTTGTGAGGGGTATAATGGGTGTTTCACCCCATTATACTCTTTCAACTCTTAACTCTCTAATACCTCGTTTAGTTTTTTTTTTTTTTTTTTTTTTTTTTTTTTTTTTTTTGGCAAAAATATAACTTAGCCCGTCATTGGAAACGACGGGCTAAGTTATATTTTTGTTTAAAAAATTTAACATAGCCCGTCGTTGACAACGACGGGCTATGGTAAAGTAATTTTTTTATCAGGTCAATCCTACTGTATCTTCTCTCTCTCACTCTCTTCCTACTCTATCTCTTTTCTTCTCTGAACCCAAACCCAATTCCAACCGAAACCAGATCCTCTCTCAATCTGGTGCCTTCTCTCTTACTCACTCTCTCCCCTTCTCCCACCATCTCCCAAACTCCTCCTCTGTCCACTGTTGCTCCTCTTCCATTCGCATACTCTCTCACACTCCCAATCTCTCCTCGAACCAAAACCCCTCCCCCTCCAATCTTCGAAAACAAATTAGAAAGTCGAAACCCTAGTTTGGCGACAACACCTACATTAGGGAAATTCACAGTTGTGCATGGTAATGACTAAATCCTTGGCTTCGGAGTTGTATTTATGTTGTTTTTCATGTTTTTTATGTTTTCTAATTACTTGAACTGATTATTGTGATGCGTAATTTTATAGATGTAAAAGTTTGTATGTAGTTGTTTTATGATTTTATACGGTGTAATTTTAATCGTAGTTGTTGTTGTTCGCTTAAATTGTAGATTTAGTCGTATTTTTAATTGTTCGATATTAGGAAAACTGCGTAAACAGTAAAAAAAAATTCTGAAACTTTGCAAGTGGGTAGGAATCACGACACACAAGCAAGCGCAATTTCTAGGAGCGAATTTTGACTTACTGTTTGCAAGATACGACCGTGTATCGCTTTTAGTCATGAAAAATCAAAATAAAGCGATACACGGTTGTATCTCGCAAACCGTGAGATGAAACTCAACTCTAAAAGTTGTGTTGGTTTGTGTTACGTGAGTCCAACCAACTCGCGAAGTTTCGGATATTTTTTATGCCTGCAGTTTCTTACATATCTTGAACAACAACAACAACTAAACTCTGAAATTTGTAAGTACAGTTAAACTTATAAAACTTTGCGAGCAGGTCGGATTCACCCCACACAAGCCAATGCAACTTGTAGAAGCAAGTTTCGACTCCCGGTTTGCAAGATACATTAATGTATCGATTTATTTTGGTTTTTGTGAATGAAAACGATACATTACCGTACCTCGCAAACTGTGAGTTGAAACTCAATTCTATAAGTTGCATTGACTTGTGTGTGATGAGTCTGACCTACTCGCAAAGTTTTGTAATTTTTGGATGGCGTTTGTGTACTTTATATCATTCATCGTAACAACAACTTAAACAACTAATTTTGGATATTTTCAGTACGAAAACGTAGAAAATCTCACAAACGACAACAAAAAATTCCAAAACTTTGCGAGTGGGTTGGAATCACCCTACACAAGACAACACAACTTCTAGAAGTGTGTTTTGACTCTTTGTGAGACATGGCCGTGTATCGCTTTATTCGAATTTTCTTGAAATAAAGCGATACTCGGCCGTATCTTGTAATCCGTGAGTCAAAACTCACTTTTACAAATTGTGTTAACTTGTGTGTGGTGAGTCTGACCTACTCGCAAAGTTTTGTAATTTTCGGATGCCATTTGTGCTGTTTTTTCACGTTTTCGCTCACTTTTTACAATACCGACGACTTAACATAAATTGAAACACTTATCAATCAACCTTGTTATTCTTTTTGATAGATAAATGGCGAGATCAAGGAGACTGAGAAGTCCTTCTATTAGCGCTAGTGGAGAACGGTTTATGGAAGTAAGATTGATTATTATTATTATTATTATTATTATTAGTTTTGAATACGAAATTGTAACATTGTATCAATAATAACAAGATTTGTATTCGTTCGTGTAGGTTGGTGGCCGTCATTCTTCATCCACCGATTCCGGTCCGTCATCTTCGGTTGGACCTACACCTCCAGGACTGGAAGATCCAAGCGTACTTGCGTTGCAATCCATACACAGATCCCAAGTCGTGTGTGATGGGTCCACAAAGATGTGTAACTTCGGGAAGCATGCGATTCTTTCAATGGACCACCGTATTGTGCCATACTTGGTCCAAACTAGTTTTTACGGAGCCAGATTTATGGGGGGTGTAAAGCTTGATTGGCCTTTACTTACTGCTCTTGTGGAGCGATAGAGGCCGAAGACACACACATTCTATCTACCGGTAGGAGAGATGATCATCACTCTCCAAGATGTAACAATGATTACCGGGCTTCCTATAGATGGGGTGGTCGTGGCGGGGTACATGGACTTCGACCGAGTGCAAGTTGTATGTGATTACCTCAGTGTCGATTTAGAAGATGAGTTGGATGCTTTGAAAGAAAAAGTTGAAGCTGAAATTTTAGCTGATATTCCGTCAGATCATGACGAAGATGTCGTAGTGGAATCCATGGAGCAAGCTAAAGTTGAAGTCAAAGCAACTTTTTGGGATAAATTATTTGAGGGTAAATCACTCCGACTTGCATGGTTGAAACATAACTTCACCAATTATTTGGATGATGATTCGAATGAAGATGACATCGAGTATTACACGCGTGCATACATTTTAGTTTTGATGGGAGGTGTGACCTTCCCAAACTCATCCGGTGCGAGCATGTCACTAATGTATTTACGGTTGTTGGACAACTTCACTATGGTCGGCCAATAATGTTAGGGAAGTGCGGCCTTAGTGTCATTGTATAGGTCGTTGTGCACATGTGCATTAGGTTCGTATAGATGGTTGGGATGATAGTTTTGTTGCAAATTTGGAGTTGGGAGCACATCCACATCGGTCGTCCCTGTATTTTTGAGCCATTAGTAGGTTGGTTGGCCGATGCGCCGATTCCAAGATATGTTACCTCCCTTAGGAGTGTACTAAGCAGGGCGATACACGGCGGTCGATAACCCACGGACATCTCTAGCGTACTATAGAGATGTGTTAGATGCGTTGCGCGACGAGTTCGTCAATTGGGTTTCGTACACCCTCAATAGATTGCAGCGAGTTCTTCCCGTAATTTTGGCCACTAGAGAGCTTTGGTTGACGTATGCCCCACTCATCAACTTCTTTGTTGTGGAGTTCTGCTAACCAAATAGAGTAATGCGGCAATTCGAATACCAGCAGAAAATTCTCGGAGTTCGCTCGTATGACAAGAAATTGCACGAAGTGAAAGGAACAGGTTGCGTGCTCAATTTCAACTTGGCGGGTTTCCATCGGGTACATGTGGAAAGTTGGAACACTTTAAGATATCACATGGTACTCAATGTCCTCGTTGAACGAATGCCTTACGATGGATCATTTCAAGGAGTGTATATGGCGTGGTACAAGTACATTACAAGATTATATGTGTCTCTGCATATCGTACTACCAGCAAGAACCCAGATACCGATTCTCCCGACAAAAGAGGAACCACCACCGGCGTATTCCCCTTCTCAACTGATGTATCAACCGAAGGCATCGACGTATCGAGCCATGGTGAGTGTACTTTATAGATTTAATTAATTTTTGTATGGATGTATTGTTATCTGAACATTTGATATTTATAAACTTATATGGTTTCCTAACAATGTTGTTTAATTTATATATTTCAACTCGTTGTAGATTAATAACACATGGTAGACAGTACGGATAGCTTCTTGTACGTTGAAAAGTGTCGTACCCGAGAGCATGAAGGAGTTAATGTGGGAGATCCTTAAATCGTGCTGCCGGAGTCTTGAAGATGTTGGTGAAATGGCCAAACTTGATGCGTACTTAAAAGCTAACGTGGGAACATCTCGGCGAAGAGCGTGACAAGGGAAGGAATTGTTATTTCTGAGACAACAATCTCAAGTACAAGAACGGGAGGCGTCAAAAGAAGAAGAACAAGATTCAGATGAACTGGTAGAGGAACAAGTTAGACGTAGGAATCCAGTTCGGAAGAGGAGCAAGCCTGAACAATTCACACACAGTGGATGAAAACCGCCCCCACGTCGGAAGAGGTAGTAGCTATTTATGTTGTAATTGCATGTAATTTTTTCACAATTTTCCTATTCATTGTATAGTTGGTAAGTTGAATTTTGCATCTGGTTTATTATATCATCTCTTAAATGACTGATACATTTTCTTTCATGGCTTATTTCAATTTTGTAGATGATTGAAGATCATGCGAACAAGACAGTGTGTGATCTATAAGCTACAAATGTAACCCTAGTTAGTGAAGTTGAATTGACTTGTAATTCACAAAAAGTTTGATTTTGTTTAAATATGAAGATGATGTACTTGTTATTTTGATTTGTTTGATTTAGTTTATATTGTTCGATTTTGTTTCTTGAGATCGTTGTATTTATGTATTGCTGTCGTTGTATATGTCACACCCCGCTTTTCACTATACAGAAATACAGGCACGCAACTGAGGCACAGCGAATGATATACGTCATCCATAAGCTGTACAATTATAAGCTCAACAAGATATTTATAACACATTCACACAGGCAAATATAATGATCACATAAGATGGAAATAGAATAACCATCATCTGGGTAATACATCAACATCGGGTCAAGATGCCCAGGAATACAAGGTGCCAGAATTAAAATAGTACGATAAGCAGTTCGCTATAACAACTAGATAAAATAGCGACTGAAAGAAAAACAACATGAAGTAGTAATAATGCAGAAACGATCGTCTAGAAGGTCTGTTCGTCGGGTCCATCAGTACCTCTATAATCGTTAACTCAAAGAAAAATGGAAAAGTACCCGTTAGAGCAAGCTTCGGGCAGCAAGTAGCAATTGGCAAGGAAACAATAAAACATGATATAACAAAGAATAAGAAACAGAAACAAGGAACCATATGATCAAGTGCGATACAAGTAACAAATGTAAACTTGTAACTGAGAGGAGAGACATGGAAACATGACTTCAATGTAAACTTGTAAATATGAATCATGTAAACTTGTAACTTGTAAACGGGAACATGTAAACATATAAACAGGAATCATGTAACTTATATACGAGAATCATGTAACTTATAAATTAGAATCATGTAATCAAGAATTAGGAATCACATAATTTAGAATTATGCTTAGCGTCAATATCAAATTTATCGATTTTATTAACTTATCTAATGCATGCAATCTTGTGTCCCATACCACAAGTTCGGGTACATATCAATCATGTGATGTTTAGACTTAAGTAGTGAATTCTATAGGAATATGTACTTGGGTCTTCCAGTGATAGTATCAAGACATATAATCAAGAATCATGAAATCGAGAATCGTGTAATCACGAATTTTGTAATCAAGAATCAAGAATCATGAATCATGAATCACTGTTCCAGAAAACACGGGCCCCCATTCCTAGTATACTCTCCTATATTGTCTACTACTGAGCCGTACCCGTATAACCCTGACTTGTTATTCTTTTATACTTAATTATGAACATGTAGTTGGTATGACTAGTGGAACAGTGAAATCAAGATAGTTAATTAAGAATCAAGGAAAATATCAAGGGTGGTAATCATGGGTATGAGATGTGAAACAGATACATGTATCGAGAGTAGTTATCATAGAATTATCAAGTGGTATAAAATACACTATATGAGAAAATCTATCAATCTGTTATATCGATGTAAGTTATTATTACAAGAACAAAAATATACATAGTATAGTTCATTAAATATGAGAAATAACGGGTTTATATGCAAAAATATCGAGATGAATTTCTAGACAGCAGCACATATTTGCATTCGAATTCACTTTTTCGTTGACACAGAAAAGAAAATCCGATTCCGTCATAGATTCTAGAAAGTAGACTCTCTTCCGGTACCAACGCATATTCACATGATACATTCTAGAGACAGTAGCTACACATACAAATTCATTCTTTACCAGTTTCAATATTTAGTGCACATTCTGAAAATTCAAGAGTCACAGTACTAAAACATCAATAACTTACAATCTATACATCGGATTGAGAAACTGTAAGATATTCTAGATTCTAGACTTGATGGACTACGATTGTCATGTATAAAGTTATTTGATCCAGTATCGGAAACATGGTTCTCAGTACAAGAGACAGGGCAGTGGTTTCGCGCAGGTTCTGGAATTTACAATATGACAGTACTAAAATCGTGATATCTCACAATCTATAAATCAGATTGTAAAACCAAAACATGTTCTAGATTCTAAACTGATGGACTACGATTTTCATTTATAAAGTTCTTCGATCCAGTATCGAGAACATGGTCTAATTTTCAGTTCAAGAGATAGGGTAGTGGTTTCGTGCAGATTCTGGAATTTACAATATGACAGTACTAAAATAGTGATATCTCACAATCTATAAATTCAGATTGTGAAACCGTAAGATGTTATGGATTCTACACTCGATGGACTATGATTTTCATGTGTAAAGTTCTTTGATCCAGTATCGGAAACATGGTCTAATTCTCAGTACAAGAGACAGGACAGTGGTTTCGTGGATGTTCTGGAATTTACAATATGACAGTACTAAAATCGTTATATCTCACAATCTATAAATCGGATTGTGAAACTATAAGATGTTCTGAATTCTACACTTGATGGACTACAATTTTCATGTATAAAGTTCTTCGATCCAGTATCGGGAACATGGTCTAATTCTCAGTACAAGAGACAGGGCAGTGGTTTCGTGCAGATTCTAGAATTTACAATATGACAGTACTAAAATCGTGATATCCCACAATCTATAAATCGGATTGGAAAACCGGAAAATGTTCTGGATTCTACACTCAATGGACTACGATTTTCATGTATAAAGTTCCAAATTTCAATGTTAGGAACTGGGTCAAATTTACAATTCAAATTTGGAAAGATGACAGGGCAGAAATTCGATAAAGCAATACAAAGTGTGTTAACAATTCAATCTTGAGTCGATCGCATGGAACAAGTGACTAGAACAGAATTTGACAATAAAACATGATGATAACAAGACTACTTGCCATGAGTCCAAGTAAATACTTGTATGGGAACAAAAAGAGTGTACAAGATACTTGCCTTATGACGTGATGATTACGATCGTGGTGTTAACCACAGAAAGAACAAGCGATGTCGGCAATGGATGACGGCACAAAGACGGCAGCGAGCGAGCAACGGTAGCAACGGTGAGCGATGGCGGCACCTATGACATTGGTGTTAGGTTGTGTGATATTGAGTTTGTGCAATGGCAGCAGCAAGAACAACAGTGAGTAATGGTGTTGAGGTTGAGCGCAATAAGGTGGCGAGGAGCTCGGGTTGGAGAACGAAGAAGAATAAGACAATGAGGTGGTGTGAGATGAGTTGGAAAATGAGAGAGAAATTTGGCTGATGTGTGATTATGAATGTGTGCATGCATATAGTTATATAGGAGAGAGAGCGAGAGAGAGATAGTATATATATATATATATATATATATATATATATATATATATATATATATATATATATATATATATATATATAGAGAGAGAGAGAGAGAGAGAGAGAGAGAGAGAGAGTGTGTGGGGGGGGTGGGGGGTGGAGGCAATAGTGTAGGAGTAGGAGTAGTAGGAGGAGGCAGAGGCAGTAGAGTAGGAGGTGTTAAATGCTGTAAAAGAAGTTGGGGGTTGGCTATTGGATTAGGATTAGGATTAAGACTAAGATTAGGATTAATCAGGGTTTAAATTTAACTCCAATGTAAAAATTTACAAAAATTTAGAATGGATCGGAAAAATGTTTGAGTTCTAATTAAAATGAAATAATGTCCGATAAAGAGTCCAAAAAGAAGAATAAAAATTGATTTGAAAATTGAAGTACAAAAGTTCATGTAATAAAATATGTACAACTGGAACATGGAGTTACAGTATATGACCTGGTTTGTATTGGTTTTTGCGGGATTATATTGTTACTGTTATCGGTGACGGACTTCATATGATGTTGCTGTGTGAAGATTAGTTGGATGAGATTTTGTATGCAGCAGTATGCTGCTGTGAATTTGAATTGCTTAAGTACGATTACTCACCTAGACCGTTCTTGGCAATAGCGGGTTAAGAGAACTTGACCTGTCAGTGCCAATAGCGGGTTAGGGTGAAGATTTTTGACAAAGTATTAGATAGTCAACTATTGATGCACTGTTAAAATTATTGAACCTAATCTGTTATTGGCGATAACGGGTTAAGTTCTCTTAACCCGTCTTCCTCAATAGCGAGTTAGGGTAAAGGATTTTGACAGAGTATTAGATAGCCAATAAAAGATGCCCTGTTAAAATTATTGAACCTAACTTGTTATTGGCGATAAAGGGTTAAGTTCCCTTCACCCATCATTGTCAAGAATGGGTTAGAGTGAATTATTTTAAGACTTGAACTTCCACTTTTTTTTTCCTTTTCTTAAATCTCCATAAATATTTAAAAAATTTGAATTTTATTGTGGTTTCATGGATTTTTTTTATTTGGGTGCGGGGAGGGGGGTTTAAAATTTTATGTGGTTTTTATTATCCAACATGACCCTACAATTTTAAAAAAGAAAACAAAAATCACTATAAAATCTCCATAAATATTGAGGCATCCATATAAAATTTATTGAATATATAATATTTACATGGAATTTGTCATCATTCTTCATATAAAATTGATTTCAGTTCACAAGTTAGAGAGTTAAAGGGTAAGGGTTAGGGTTATAGCTGGGTTTAGAGATAGGGGTAGGGTTAGAGGGTTAGAGATATAATTAGGGTTAGATTCAAACAGTAAATTCTTCTTCCAGTTTTTTATCTATTAATATTTATTAAATTTTGTAAAATAATTAAATTTTTTATTACTGCTTTACGTTTTTGGAATTTAAAACTGAATTATTGAACCTAACCCATTATTTGAGATAAGTTCTCTTAACCCGTCGTCTCCTAACAGGTTAGAGTGAATTATTTTAAGACTTGAACTTCCATTTTTTTTTAAAAAAAAATCTCCATTAATATTTTTTTTAAAAAAATGAAAATTTTTGTGGTTTTTTATCCAACATAATTTTGCACATAAAAAAAATTCAAAAATCACTATAAAATCTCCATAAATATTGAGGTCTCCATATAAAATTTGTTGAATATATAATATTTACATTTAATTTATCATCATTCTCCAGATAAAATTGATTTTAGTTTAAAAGTTAGAGAGTTAAAGGGTAAGTGGTGAGGGCTAGGGTTAAGGTTAGGGCTAGGGTAATAGCTAGGTTTAGAGAGAAGGGTAGGGTTAGAGGGTTAGAGTTTGGGATAAAGGGTTAGAGTTATAGTTTGGGTTAGAACCTAACAGTATATTCTATTTCTAGTTTTTTTATCTATAAATATTTATTTAATTTTGTAAAATAATTAATTTTTTTATTACTGCTTTGCGTTTTTGGAATTTAAAGTAATTAACATAGGTTTTAAAGTATTTAACTTTTTTAGGGAAAAGATATTTTTGGACCACTTTAAGAAGATGACATTTCCATGTGCATCTGAGGAGTACTTACCTGTTCACTTCACGATAATCAGTCGAAATGGCTCCAACCGAATGACCAGATAAAACTACATTGGTCACCTTTTTGGTAGGCTTCCAACACTAGGTTGAAATCACTTTTCATTACTATACGCTTCCAACATAAACAACCCACAAAGCTAATCGAAGTTTTAAAACAAAAAACCCCAAAAAAAGGAGTTCAAGTAAAAAAAAAATCTTCCAAATATCTCTACAACATATCCCGTCATCGGTGGCAATGGGTTATGTTCAACTAACACATTATCACTAATGAATGGCTAAGTAGAAGAAGAATTTGTAGAATTTTAAATCCAACAATTTAAAGTTCTGTTAAAATCTTCATACTTAATCCGCTACTGGCGATAACGGGTTAAGTGTCAGGAACCTGTTGTTGTCAATAACGGGTTAGGTTATGTGCACACAAAAAATTACGATGTTAAAAAACTCTTGCTCCCTTTAATAGAGCTTTACTTTAGGATTTACATGATCCCAATGTATGTGTTCATGCCATTTATGAGATATGTCATCAAATTTTTTAATTAAAAAACTTTAAAAACATCTTTTCACATTACTACATAAACAACCCTAAAAACTTAACCAGATATTTTTTATAAAAAAAACCCAACAAAAAAAGAAAATAAATTATGTAGAAATTTCTTAAACATTTTCACAATAACCCACTATTAGAGATAACGGGTTTAATATGCTTTACCTGATGTTCTCAATAACGGGTAAGGTAGAATATTAATTTGTAGATTTTAAATCCAACAATCTCAAGTTCTGTTAAAATCTTTATACTTAACCCGTTATTAGCAATAACGGGTTCAATGTGCTTAATGTAACTCCCATTCCGGATAATTAGTATTTTCCGCGTAATTTCTATAAATTAATTTTTTTTATAAACTTATATCGTGCTAAATTCAATTCGGATTTGTATTAAAGTACTTTCTAATCGAAGATTTTATTTATTTCGAATAACGGTGTATTTTGATCTTACTTTCTATTATTTATCAGTTAATTATATTTCGGCCCAAATCATATATATTATTATTATTGGAATATTTTAATAAAAATTGTTAAACTCGAATAAATATTTTATTGTATGATTTTTTTGATTATAACTATTAATTTTTGCTCCTTGATTAATTAATTAAAGTACAATTAACTAATTATCTTATTTCGTACTTGATCTAATTTTCTTGGCGAATTCCAATTTATTTTCAAGCCAATTTTTATTTGTTGTATTACTTATTTATTCATTTGGATTTAGATTTTTGTTCATGGAATTCTTTGTTTTTCTTAAATGAACTATTTTCTTGTTAATCCTATTTTTTTATTGAATTGTGGGTATTTTTATTTAAACCCTACTGATTTTGATCTATCACTTAATTGAACCCTAAAGCCCAATTTCATTTGTTCTTAAGTCAAATCCGCTATTATTGGACCCTAATTCACCAACCCAGTACCTTAATTGTACCCTATAAATACAACCCTAATGCAAACCCGAAAAATTGCACAATTTTCGAAACCCTAGCCGTCTAATCTCTCTCCTATTCTCTCTCCTCTTTGTTTGTTTCTCCCGACAGAGTTTCCCGCCCAAATCCTAAGACCCTACAGTTCATCTTCTCCGACTGCTCACCCCGACCTCCGACGACCCCCCACTTTGTCGCCACCCCTCGTCGACGCGCCGCCACCACCTGGCACCCCCTGCACCTCCTCATCTTCCGATCGTCAACATTAGAAGCCAACCACAATCCCCCTGCTGCTCTGCCCCTTTCCGCTCATCGCCAACTGTAGCGCCGCCCTCTGTCCACCGTTGCACCGCTTGTCGACAGCCGTCGATGCCACCATGACGTCAGACCTGAGCGTCGCTGCCCCTCTGGCTGCCAGCGATGCTGCCCCCTTACCGCTGGGGTTACTACACTCTCTGTGTTTGCTGTTGTGGCTTTGTCTCTTTGTGTGCTGTGTTGATTTGGCTCTTTATTGCACGTATATCGCACGTGCTATTGGGGATTGTGCTAGTTCGTTAGTTTGTTGCTTCGGGATCCTTATTCCGTTATTCTTAGTATTCAAATTAACCATCTAACAGGCAAATCACCGTCCTCTTGAATTGTTAATTGTATCAAATTCATGTTTTGTTGAAACTCTTGCAAGTAGATCTCTTTGTTATCGTATTATCCATTGTTCATCTCTTTGTTCGGTCTATTGAAGGTTTACACGAGCTAACCCCAATATTCTTGACATCGTGACACTTTTTGACTCTAAAGTTTGGATCTTTCATGAATGCATATAGAATTGATACTAGGGTTGTTCATATAATTGACACACAATAAACTATTGTAGAGACAATTGCTAGGTTGTATGTTGTTGATGATTGATTGATGATAAATTAATGTATGATCGTGTTCTAGTTTTATTTAGCATGTTTTGACACCCATCATGTTGATTACACCATTTATTGACTAAAGAATCGATACCCATCATGTTTAATTAATTTATTTTTAAGAAAAATACCCTAAAAACTATATATGCTTGCTGACCTGAATATTGACCACTATTTTCGAACCAGTAAACGACCTTAAAATGAAATACTTTCTTAATATGAATTGTAGTCTTCTCTTTCTAGTTTCCAGAACATCTTGAATTTTTGAATTCTGAGTTTTGTAGCAAAAGTTATGCCCATTTTACTACAGCTGTGTTTTTACTTTCAGATTTTCAGATTCTCGTACCTTGCATGTTTAAACAGCAAAAATGTTGGTCAAATGATAAAATTATAATCTGAAAATTCCCAGATTGTTGCCTAACATGTTTAGGAGTCCAGAAAATATTTTTACTGAATTTAATATTGAGTTTTTGCTGATTCTAAAATTATAACCACGAGATGTCGAAATTCTGCCTGAACATAAAACCTGTCAAGAACCATGTGTTTGACCTAGCTACTATTGTCAGAATTTGAACTTTAAATATGCGTTGGAACTGTGTGGAAGTCTAGTTTCTAGAATTTTTGACGGATTCAACTTTTGATTTCTGAGTCAGCGGAAAACTGCATTTTTGTACAGACTGCGCTTGGTGTCCAAAATTTTAGATTCCACATTTTAATAGATAAATTATCCCTATATTGTATTATTACATGAATTAATGTATGTATGTTGCATTGCATGACCCTAATGAGTTATTGTCAACATTCTAATTATCCTATTTCATGTTACCCACCTATTGTTCCCCTATTGATACTCTCGTTCACCGAATTGTCCGTTAATTGTATGTTGTATTGTTGCATTGATAAAATAATTAATAAGCCGGGGTTTAAGGGATTGACTATAGTAGTTGATGATATAGGGACTGTACTCGGAGGAGGGGTTCGTGTTTCCCTATTTATTGGTTTATTGGTCTGTTGGTCTATTGGTCTATTGGTCTATTAGTCTATTGGTTTATTGGTCATATCGGTCATCATTTAATTGTAGATTACTGACTACAGTATCTCGATTGATTCGGTCATCGGTCATTGAATATCATTTCCGAGTACATGAACTATAGAATCTAGCACTATAGTCTAAACGAAACTGATTGTATGCATTGAACCTGTAGTGTGAGATGTAGTAGTACATGCATTAGTTAGGATAAAAATGATTAATAGACTTAAGGATCATACACATCGACATTGCATATTGTTCATCATTGTTCCTATTGATATCAAATATTGGCTAAGTGTTATTTTTATTGATCATTGATTACTGTTACCGAATATTGAATCATTATTTATAGCCATTGCATCGATTATCATGATTATTGTCCAATGTTATTGATTCCTATTGGTCCATTGATTCACCGTTATTCTATTGTTCCATGCTTTTTCTACTTGCTGTCCATGACTTGCTCTAAGGACAATTTTCCTCATCTTTTTAGATGAAGTGTATACAGGTAATGAAGGAGAATTGCCTGCTGAAATTGGAGAACAGACATTCTGAAGACTACTGCTTTTATATTGCTTATTGCTTTAATAAACTTAATGTATTGAGACTTGTTATTATTTTTGGATTGGATTATTTTATTTTGGGCTTATGTCCCAGATTTTATTATAGTTTTCAGACGTTGGATTATTATTATTGTATTTGAATATTTTTATTGTTTCATTCTAAGTATTATTGTTCATGAGATTATTATTATTGCCTGCGCAATTGTTCTGTATTGACTATATTGTTGAGTTAATCGAATAAACAGCTTATGGGTGACGTTAGTCATTCGCTGGGCCAATGTCATGTACTCGTATTCCATATTTTTGGGAAGCAAGGCATGATAAGGTTTTTAGTGGTATCAAAGCCAGGTTTGGATAATATATCAGTCAAACATGACTAACGAAAGCAAGTTTGGCTTTGACTGATATATTAATTAGATTTGGGATTATATGGGTTTGACTCAACAGTATGTGCAATACAGGAATCGCATGAACAATTGATATCCAACTTATGATCTAGAAACTAGTCTCTTTTGATTCCTCTTTGATCCCTTCACATTCAGTTCCTTCATTTCTTGTCTCTTTTGTCCCTTCCATTTATTGATTTCTTATTGGGTATAATTTTATTCTTTTGTACCCATATTCTTTTGATTCTGGTGCTATTCTTTCTTTTCTTCCTGCTTGGTCCGTCGATCGGCATCGCTTGATCTACAATGAGATGTCTACAGCTTGGAGCTTCACCATCAGAATGGCGTAGCGGAAGTGTGGTGGGCCCATAACCCACAGGTCCCAGGATTCTCTTGTTGTTTCTCCTTCTTGCATTGTTTACTTCCTTTTCATTCATTTGCATTGCCATCATTTATTGAATCTTTGTTCAACATCATTATTGATCACTTCATTCTTATCCATGTTCTCTCTTATTCTGGTGCTGCCACCATTTTGTTTCTTTCCCTGTGATTCCCTATTTTGTTATTTCATCGGTTTGCTTTTGTTTTGTCCTATATACCGCCTAAGCAAATTTCGAGGACGAAATTTTGTTGTAAGGTGGGTATGACTGTAACCCCCATTCCCGATAATTAGTATTTTTCGTGTATTTTCTGTAAATTGATTTTTTATAAACTTATATCGTGCTAAATTCATTTCAGATTTGTATTAAAGTATTTTCTAATCAAAGATTTTATTTATTTCGAATAACGGTGTATTTTGATCTTACTTTCTATTTCTTATTTATCGTTTAATTATATTTGGGCCCAAATCATATATATTATTATTATTATTGGATTATTTTAATAAAAGTTGTTAAACCTGAATAAATATTTTATTTACTTAATTATAACTATTAATTGTTGCTCCTTGATTAATTAATTAAAGTACATTTAACGAATTATCTTGTTTTCGTACTTAATCTAATTTTCTTGGCGAATTCCGATTTATTTTCAAGCCAATTTATATTTATTGTATTACTTATTTATTCATTTAGATTTAGATTTTTGTTCATGGAATTCTTTCTTTTCCTTAAGAGCATCCACAATGGCGTTTCTTATTTTTTAGGAAAATGGCATGTATAGAAATAGAATAGATCGAAATGTGTGCAGCGGTTGTTTGCTAAAAATTTCTTATTCCGCCTAAATTTTTTTTTTTTTAGAGAGACGACACAACTTGTCTCGTCTTTAGTGTTTTTTTTAAAAAAAAATTATAAAAAATAATTTTGTGATCACTTTTGTGAAAAAAAAAAAAAAAAAAAATTTAAAGCCATGGGACGGGACCTGTTGTCCCGTCCGATCACATTAGTGATCAAATGGGACAACATGTCCCGTTTGAGGAGTTTTAAAAAAAAAAATTTTTTTGAATTGGGAAGGACGATACAACATGTATCGTCCGACCTTATTTTTTTTATAAAAAATAAAATAAAATTAGGGGACGAGACAAGTTGTCTCGTTCGATTATATTAAAAAAATTAAAAAATATTGGGACGATACATGTTGTATCGTCTCCTATATTTTGAGATTCGCAAATTTGTTTCTCATATTTGAGAAGGGACTGTAGCTCGTTTGCCATTTTTTAAGAAAATAGCAAACGTTTGCAGGCGCTCCATTCTCATAAAATGAGAATTTGGCAAATATAGCAAACGACTGTGGATGCTCTAAATGAACTATTTTCTCGTTAATCCTATTTTTTTTCTTATTGAATTGTGGGTATTTTTATTTAAACCCTATTGATTTTGATCTCTCTCTTAATTGAACCATAAAACCCAATTTCATTTGTTCTTAACCCAAATCCGCTATTATTGGATGCTAATTCACCAACCCAGTACCCTAATTGTACCCTATAAATACAACCTTAATGCAAACCCTAAATATTGCACAATTTTCGAAAGCCTAGCCGGTTAATCTCTCTCCTATTCTCTCTCCCGACTGAGTTTCCCACCCAAATCCTAAGACCCTACTGTTCATTTTCTCCGACCGCTCACCCCGACCTCTGGCGACCCCCACTTTGTCGCCACCCCTCGTTGACGCGCCGCCACCACCTGGCACCCCCCTGCACCTCCTCCTCTTCCGATCGTCAACATCAGAACCCAACTTTAATCCCCCTGCTGCTCTGCCCCTTTTCGCTCGTCGCCAACTGTAGCGCCGCCCTCCATCCACCGTTGCGCTGCTCGTCGACAGCCGTCGATGCCACCACAACATCAAACCTGAGCGCCGCCGCCCCTCTGGCCGCCAGCGACACTGCCCCCTTGCCGCTGTGGTTGCTAAGTCTCTGTGTTTGCTGTTGTGGCTTTGTCGTCTCTTTGTGTGCTGTGTTAATTTGGCACTTTATTGCACGTATATCGCTCGTGCTTTGGGGATTATGCTAGTTCATGAGTTCGTTGCTTCGGGATCCTTATCCCGTTATTCTTGGTATGCAAATTAATCGTCTAACAGGCAAGTTACCATCCTCTTGAATTGTTAATTGTATCAAATTCACGTTTTGTTGAAACTCTTGCAAGTAGATCTTTTTGTTATCGTATTATCCATTGTTCATCTCTTCGTTGGGTCTATTGAGGGTTTACATGAGCTAACCCCAATATTCTTGACATCATGCCACTTTTGACTCTAAAGTTTGAATCTTTTGCGAGTACATATAGAATTGATACTAGGGTTGTTCATATAATTGACACACAAATAAACTATTGTAGAGACAATTGTTAGGTTGTATGTTATTAATGATTGATTGATGATAAATTGATGTATAAGCGTGTTCTAGTTTTATTTAGCATATTTTGACACCCATCATATTGATTTATTGACTAAAGAATCGATACCCATCATGTTTGATTAATTTATTCAAGAAAAATACCCTAAAAACTGTATATGCTTGCTGACCTGAATATTGATCGTTGTTTTCGAACCAGTAAATGACCTTAAAATGAAATACTTTCTGAATATGAATTGTAGCCTTATCTTTCTAGTTTCTAGAACCTCTTGAATTTTCGAATTCCGAGTTTTTTTTAACAAAAGTTATGCCCGTTTTACTACACCTGTGTTTTTACTTTCAGATTTTCAGATTCTCGTACCTTTCATGTTTAAACAGTAAAAATACTGGTCAAATGATTAAATTATAATCTGAAAATTTTCAGATTGTTGCTTAACATGTTTAGGAGTCCAGAAAATATTTTTACTGAATTTAATATTGAGTTTTTTCTAATTCTAAAATTATAACAACGAGATATCGAAATTCTGTCTGAACATAAAACCTGTAAAGAACCATGTGTTTGACCTAGCCACTGTTGTCGGAATTTGAACTTTAAATATGAGTTGGAACCGTGCGGAAGTCTAGTTTCTGGAATTTCTAATAGATTCAACTTTCGATTTCTGAGTCAGCGAAAAAATGTATTTTTGTACAGATTGCGCTTGTTATTCAGAATTTTAGATTACACATTTTAATAGATAAATTATCTCTATATCGTATTATTACATGAATTAATGTATGTATATTGCATTGCATGACCCCAATGAGTTATTATCATCGTTCTAATTGTCCTATTTCATGTTACCCACCTATTGTTCCCTTATTGATACTCTCGTTCACCGAATTGTCCGTTAATTGCATGTTGTATTGTTGCATTGATAAAATAATTAATAAGCCGAGGTTTAAGAGATTGACTAGAGTAGTTAATGATATAGGGATTGTACTCGAAGTAGGGGCCCGTGTTTCCCTATTTATTGGTTTATTGGTATGTTGGTCTATTGGTCTATTGGTCTATTGGTCTATTGGTCATATCGGTCATCAATTAATTGTAGATTACTGACTACAGTATCTCGATTGATTCGGTCATCGATCATTATTGAATATAGTTTCCGAGTACATGGACTATAGAATCTAGCACTATAGTCTAAACGAAACTAATTGTATGCATCGAACCTGTAGTGTGAGATGCGGTAGTACATGCATTAGTTAGGATAAAAATGATTAATAGACTTAAGGATCACACACCTCGACATTGCATATTGTTCATCATTATTCCTATTGATATCAAATATTGGCTAAGTGTTATTTTTATTGATCATTGATTACTGTTACCGAATATTGAATCATTATTTATAGCCATTGCATCGATTATCATGATTATTGTCCAATGTTATTGATTCCTATTGGTCCATTGAATCACCGTTATTCTATTGTTCCTTGCTTTCTCTACTTGCTGTCCATGACTTGCTCTAAGAACAATTTTCCTCATCTTTTTAGATGAAGTGTATACAGGTAATGAAGGAGAATTGCTTGCTGAAATTGGAGAACAGACATTCTGAAGACTACTGCTTTTATATTGCTTATTTTTTGTGAACATAACATTCGAAGAGAAACCAAGAACACAGCAGCTGCTTCACACATATACATCAATAACAACAATATCACACAGCAACAGCTGTTTGTTGCACTCTTTTATCTTACGATTCTCATTCATCCCTCACATTCTCCTCACCTTCATCTTCAACAATAACAATAATAACATACACAAAATAGCAATTACATACACAAAATTATACTTATAACTTCAATTACATTCATCAACTTAGCACTGTTTTAAATATAAGTTAACATGAGTATATATACACATTCAGAAATATAAATATTTTCGAAGAGAAACGCCTTCCTTCTCCACGATTATATTCTAATCAAAACCTACAACATAAAACTACAAAAATATTAAACATGCATCATCAAATGATAAAAGTATTAAAGGTCTCCGACTTGAATTTTACATACATAATAAGAAATTTACCTTACAACGAATCATCATCTTCTTCTGATGCACTCTCTTCACTGCTTCGATCTTTTTCACATGCATTGGAACCGCTATATAAATGACAGGAATAAGTTAGTTAAAAAAAACCTTGCAAGATTGAGTGAGTCAAAAATTTTAAACTAAAAATGGATATATTACCTAGCAAATTTATTTGGACAATTTCTTGAATATTGTCTGATTACTTGCGCACCGCATGTTTGGCACCATCTAGGTTTTCGATGAAGTTGCTCTCTTATCGGCTTCAATCTCTTCCCTCTCGGCTTTTCCTTTGTAATGCACTGTCGAGGGTCTCTCACCGGTACATGTGCATGTCCACTGCCTTCAGCATGTTGTCCACCACTCTTGGGTTGTGCACTACCTTCATGATGTCTGCTACTTTCGGGGTGCAGATGAGAAACGCCTTCAATGCTTTTACGCATGTGGTTGAGCATGTATTTGTAAAACTCTTCGGAAGAACAACCAAGATCAACTAATAGTTTTGAGTGATGGCTCAATTCATAATAGCGAGAAGTAAAATTGTCGCTAGTATAATCGTTAATGGATGTTGAGCTTCTTCTCATGCAATCCCAGGTCCAACTTCTTGTAATATATTGTTCTAGTAGTGCAGTGTGATGGATGAACCAAAGAACCGCCAAAATATGTTTGTACTGAATGCCTATGAATTCAAACAAGCAACAAGGACATTTAGCCAATTAACAATTTTTTGTAGAATTGGACCACCCTCCATGGTTCTGAATTTTCACAATGAATCACAAAGAAACCTGCACTATCCGGTGTTTCAATATCTCTATTGAAAGTCATATTAAAAAATAAGCTCTTCTGTAATTCATCTTGGAATTTGTAGAAAATCTTCAATGTGTATATTCGCGTCATTTGTTCCTCCATAGCTCATTCGGTCTTCAATTTTGGTCTCTTCTCACGATTACGATAATTTTCTTTAAGTTCATCATGTCTTTGCCTTGCTAAGACTTGGTCAAAGATAACGACTAACTCATGTAAGGAGTACTTCTTTTGGGTATGTTGCTTCAAGGAAGAATGCAGAGACTCGCTCTGTTGGTTACTCAACATGCCGGCCAAAAATGACTCTCATGCATAAACGGGGGCCCAGTTCTCACGAATCTCAAATTTATCTTTAAACCATTTGTTATTCTCAACTTTATATTCCAAAAGCAATAATTTCCAATTTTTTTCAAAAATATTTTTACGTTCTTCATTATAGATGATACTCTTTAATTTAGTCATAAACTCATAGATATCATTTGACATACGCATCTCCTATGGTAACTTATTCAAAATATGCCAAATGCAATATCTATGCACAGTCTCAGAGAAAACTTTTTTCAGTGCAACACCGATCCCACGATCCTCATCTGTCACGATGTCGATCGGAGCACGTCTCATTGCTCCTAACCACTCTTTAAAGAACCGCTCAAAAGAAGAGGCATTTTCATTTGGAATGAACCTACAACCTAAGAATATTGACTGACAGTGATGGTTGATTCCAACAAATGGAACAAATAACATTCTATATTGGTTCGTGTTGTATGTGGCATCAAAGCAAAGTACACACAATTCATTCTAGAGGTACCATCCACCCAAATACAATGAGACAATCGGCCTTCAAAATCTAATTGGTACTCATAAATGAAGGATCAATCTGCTTTTTCAGTTCAAAGAACTCATTGAGTATTTCCCCGTTGTGTCCTTTAATAGCTTCTGTTGAGTCTCTCTTTAGATTTCTAGCATCGGTTTCGGTGAATCCTATTTTATCATGACCTTCACTAGTACTTTTGAAGAAAAGCATTTGTTTGCATGATCTTTGGTAAGTTGATTCATCACTCTTTTGTCGGATTTCATCACACTACGGTTTCGAGGTAACAAATGTTTTCTATCGGGTGAAGTAAATTTGTGATTGTGTGGTTAATTTAATGAATAAATAACTTATTTATTATTTTGTTCATTTAGTTTTACACGAACAAAAATTTTGCAACTCGTTCTAAAAGTAGTTCCCCGTCTAGCATCATTAGCCTGACTCGATGACTCCCTGGCATATGATTTATTTACTACATCGGTACCTTTGTATTTATTCCCAACCTTATGCGATGCGAAACACGCACATCTAGCATATGACGTATAAAAAATCTCGTCTTCACCTAAAGTATGAAACTTCATACCTATTGTTGGTTTGAGGTGCTCATCAACTTGTGGTCGAAATTCTCCATTTTCTTGAGCACACGCAATATTATCGCTGGTAACAGAATTTTCTTCAACATTGTCCATATTTAACATAACGATTAATATAACAATTATCAATACACTAATCATATAGACCGAATCACATTATTGAATTATATAGACATGAAACAAGATACCCAAACGACATCTAAAAATTTTGAAACTTTGCGACTAGGTTGGACTCACCACACACAATCCACCGCAACTTGTAAAAGTGAGTTTCGACTCACGGTTTGCGAGATACGGCAATGTATCGCTTTTATTCACGAAGAAGAATGGAAAGAGATACATTGTCGTATCTCGCAAACCGTGAGTCGAAACTCACTTTTACAAGTTGCGGTGGATTGCTTGTGGTGAGTCTGACCTACTCGCAAAATTTCGTAATTATTGGATGTCTTTAGTAGGATTTTCTAGTGTAACCGTACTAAAAATTTCAGAGTTTAGTTATTGTTGTTCGAGATACGTGAGAAAATCGCACAAATGGCATCAAAAAATTTTGAAACTTTGCGAGTTGGTTGGACTCACGTAACACAAGCCAACACAGCTTCTAGAGTTGAGTTTCATCTCATAGCTTGCGAGATACATCCATATATCGCTTTATTTCGGTTTTTTTTATACCAAAAGCGATATACGTCTGTATCTTGCAAACGGTGAGTTGAAACTCATTCCTAAAAGTTGTGTTAGCTTGTGTGTCGTGAATCCGACCAACTCGTAAAGTTTCAAAAATTTTTTGACCGTTTGTGAGGTTTTACTAATATCAAACAATAAAAACGACGACTACATCTACAATTGGAGCAAACAACAACAACTACGTCTACAATTCCACCTTCCACAATCATAAAAACTACATACAAACTACTACAGCTACATACTTACGCATTACAATAATTAATTCAAGTAATTAAAAAACATAAAAAACATTTTAAAAAAACAACATAAATGCAACTACGAAGACAAGAATTTAGTCATTACCTTGCACAACTACGAATTTCCCCATTGTAGGTGTTATCGTTGAACTAGGGTTTCGACTTTCCGATTTGCTTTCGAAGATTGGAGGATGAGAGGTTTCAATTGGATGAGATATTGAGAGTGAGAGAGTGTGTGAGAATGGAGGAGCAGCAGCAGCAGTGGACGGAGGAGGAGTTTTGGAGATGGTTAGGGTTAGGAATTTTGGGGTTTCGGGAAGTGCTTCGGAAGAGAGAGAGAGAGGGAGAGAGTGAGTGAAAGAGGAGGAGGCGCCGGAGTGAGATGGGATATGGTTTTAGTTGGAATTGGGTTTAGGTTCAGGGAAGAAGAAAGATAGAGTAGGGAGAGAGTGAGAGAGAGAGAAGATAGAGTATGTCTGACCTAAAAAAAATTATTTTACTTTGGCCCGTCGTTACCCATGACGGGCTAAGTTATATTTTTTCTAAAAAAAATGAATGGGGTACGAGAAAGAGGAAGTGTGAGAGAGAGTTAAGAGTTGAAGGGGTATAATGAGGTGAATACCCATTATACCCCTCACAACTTAAGTAAGAGGGAGGAAAATTTGGGCGGGGCAAATCTGAGCCATTGGATATGATCTTGATCGATTCAACGGCTCAGATAGTCGTTTGCAACAGGTCTGTGCAAACAGACCCGTTTGCGACTGAAGAAATCTCATATATATATAGTCATCTTCCGTTGTGCACTAGCCTTCGTGTGCACTCGACCTTCGGGCCTTCGTATCGACGATCTAAATCATTCACATTGATCTAGAAGTCTAAATTAGTCTAAATATGTAAAATCATGTCATTTGAAATTTATTTGCCCATCCACTGAAGTGTTATAAAATTGTATGGCTGGATATTGTTTTATTTTATAATGACATGATAGATGGACAAATGAATTTCAAATGATTTGATTTTACATATATGGACTAACTTAGATGTGTAAATCAATGTGAACGGTTTGGATCGTCAATACGAAAATTCGAAGGCCGAGTGCACACGGAGGCTAGTGCACAACAGAAGGAAACTTATATATATATACTAGGTTTGCCCGTTGACACGTGCCTATGGCACATCTTCGGAGTGGTGCACCTGGTTTGATTATATAAAATAGTTTTGGAGGTCCAGCAAATTAATTGAAGCAGCAAACATATTATATGAGAAAGCAGTATATCTACCTTTAAGCTCAACCATCGCTTTCTTGATCATTAGCTTGAACTTACCTGGAATGCATATCGTTTGTTAGAAACACTGCATAGAGTTTTTTTTAACTTCAGCATCACTTTTAGATGCTTGTAATAGTTATGCAAGGACATTATCATATAGGTTTTATAGAGCTTTCTCTTATCCCATAACCACTATGAGCATGTGTAAATACAATGGTAACACAAGTGCATGTGCGAAGGTATCTACAATACCAATAATCTAAATATTTGTTTGTCTGAGACTCAGTTTGCAATTGAAATATCTGTTATTATTATTTCAACCAAAATGAAATACATGAAGCTCTCAAAACTCTAATCCAAGCTAATCATTTCTTTTATCTCCACTTTGTCTCCCCATTGCCCCTTTATAAAAAAAATCAAAATGGATAAATAACAAATTTACTTTAGCTGTCTTTCTTGAGTTGAGAGTGCACCCTTCACTAGTAAACTCCAGTCATCCTAATCCTATATATCCAAACATACACTAAAAGTTCTTATATGTTATGTTATCCATGGTTTCTAATAACCAATGAAGGGAACACTTCACGATAGTATTTTCTCTTGTAGTAATGAAAATAAAGTTGTATATTTGCCAAGTTATTTTAGGTTGCTAGTCAGCTTACCTGTCCTGCTATGGTTTGGAAGCCCAAATTGAGGCCACCAAATAATCCATCTCTCATTTGCGTACACCTTAAATCAAAACCAATAAAAAACTCAACAAATAAATCACTAAATTAAAATTTTCTAAACCCAAAAATAAAATAATCATATCTCTCTGAACTTAAATCCCATACACAACAAAATTCGAGTCAGCAAAAAACTGAGTAATCCCCTACACAAAAAAAAATATTAGAATGAGAATTCGGTTAATGAGATGAAATTAGAGTCATTGCATCGCATATAGTGGCTCTCGATTCGGTGGATGGGAGTCGCCGATATGGAGTCGCCTGATATTCATGCTCGATTTGGTGGAGGGGAGTCACCGATACGGAATCAGCAGCAGATCAGATATCGGCGATGACATCTTGATTGGGGTTCGACATTGGATTTGGATTTGGATTTGCTTTGAGATTTTCAAATTTTCAAAATTTAAAATTTTTCAAATTTTCAAAATTTTTTTTAATTTTCAAAATTTCAAAAATTTTAAAAATTTTTAAAAATTATTTTTAAATTTAAAAAAAAAAAAATTCAAAATTTATACTTTTTTTTTATAAGTTTTTTATTTTTTTAATTTTTTGAATTATTTTATAAGTTTTTTAATTTTTAGTTTTTTTTTTAAATTTTTAAATTTTTTTATTATCTTAATTTTTTGAATAGAAGAGACAAAGAGAGATATATATAATTAAATAAATAAATGAGTTGTTTTGGGTGGGGGGGATTTGGATTTGAATTTGAGTTTTGGGGAGAAACTTTTTTTTTTTGCGCGGGGGGGGGGGGGGGGGGGGGGGGGGGGGAATTTATTTTGTGAAGTTAGATCTGGGTGTTTGATTTTGGGGGGGATTGAAGGAGAGCCACTTAATAGCTTTCTTTGTATTTTATTATATATATATTATTTTTATTTTTATTTTTATTTTTATTTTTTGTGGGAGGAAGTTCAATGTTTTATACATCATATTAGCATGCGTATAATTTTGAGTTTTCTCATCCTCTTAGAGCATCTGTAGTCGTTTGCCATTTACCCATATTTTGAAAAAAATGAGAAAAGAAACGCTGTAGTCGTTGGTCATTTACCCAAAAACTGACTCTGACATCAACAGTGCTTGGCCAAATATAGCAGACGAAATGGCTTTTGCCAAAATATAGCTAACGAGGATTATCTTTCGTCCGTTTATTGGGACGAAAGATTATCTTTCGTCTGAAACGTCGGACGAGAAACGATACATCGTCCCTGCTCAATCGCATTCAACGAAGTTGTTGGACGAAAGATTAAATTCCATCCTATAAAATAAATATTAAAAAAAAAGTGAAGGACGGTAGATATATTATTTTTATTTTTATTTTTATTTTTTGTGGGAGGAAAGTTCAATGTTTTATACATCATATTAGCATGTGTATAATTTTGAGTTTTCTCATCCTCTAAGAGCATCTGTAGTCGTTTGCCATTTACCCATATTTTTAAAAAAATGAGAAAAGAAACGCTGTAGTCGTTGGTTATTTACCCAAAAACTAACTCTGACATCAACAGTGTTTGGCCAAATATAGCAGACGAAATGGCTTTTGCCAAAATATAGCTAACGAGGATTATCTTTCGTTCGTTTATTCAGACAAAAGACTATCTTTCGTCTGAAACGTCGGACGAGAAACGATACATCGTCCCTGCACAATCGCATTCAACGAAGTTGTTGGTCGAAAGATTAAATTCCATCCCATAAAATAAATATTAAAAAAAAAAGTGAAGGACGGTAGATAATCTACCGTCCCTCATATTTTCGCTAAAGACAAAGTAGCTCGGACGCTATTTCATCTGCCGTCCCAGGTATGTTTAGTTTTTTGATTTTTTTTATTATTATAAATGTCACTATCTCACGGTATGTTTGGTTATTTAATTTTATTTTTTATTATAAATGTCACTATCTGTGCAGGTGAGTAACTAACTTTTAAATTTTTTTTTAAGAAAACTTCGGACGGTGAATAATTATCCGTTCGTCCTATTCGGATTTCGTAAAAACCAAATTTTAGCTAACAATGACTACAGAGCGCCGCCATTTTTTCTATTTCTATTTGCCAAATATCCAAAATTTGGGTGTCGACCACTACACAGATGCTCTAATAATTTGTAAGTTTACTAAACTTTTCTCTCAGTTTATCTAGGATTTTGTGCATAATTATCATGTTATTAGGGGACAGAATAGTTGCATGCACTCATAACATTTTCATTTGACTGTAGGAGTTCTTGTCAGCATCGGAGAAGTGCAGCTCATGTTTTAAATCTTGAAATCATTTCGTAATTGCAGAACAATCTCATGCTTCGCGACCTTTTATTGATTTCTTTGATGTGATCTTTTGTCCTTCCATTTTGATCTCTTCTATATCACCATAAAAAAATCGTGAAAATTACCTTGTGTCGTTATAGAAATTGACCAAATTAAAGGCTTCAGAAAGGAAGACAAGTGCTCTTGGTTTTGTTGTGGTGCCTCCCTTATTCTTACTATGTTACAAGAGGATGACCTCCTGTTCATTCTAGCTTTCATTCCGAGCAAAATTCTCAGCCGAACCTTCATAAGGACTTTGGGAAGAGGCACTATATCCACCAGGGAACTTATCCAGATGCTGCATTAAGTTATCCATGACTGAGGCCCAGCGAATACACCAAAATACGGGAATACGAGAATACACCATTCATAAGCCATTCAAAATACGAGAATACGAGAATACACCAAAATACGGGAATTCGAGAATACACCATTCAAAATACAGGAATACGAGAATACGAAAATACACCAAAATACGGGAATACGAGTCCATGACTGAGGCTCAGCGAATGATGCGAATACACCATTTATAAGCTGTATAGATAACTCAACAACAAGATAACAGTAACAACCACGCAAGCATATAAAATCATAATAGGATAACAAAAGTACATGACATAGTCCATAACATAACCAACAACGGAAAATACAAAGTAGTTACGGGTCAAACACACCCGAAATACAATAAAGAGTACATCAATAAACATGAACTAAAGTAACATGAAAATAAATAAAACTAAAACACTTGCTCAGCAACACCTTCGGGTAACCCTCAATCCGGGCCTGCAAGTACATTATTACAAAAAGAAGAAACAAGAAGATACCCTTTAATGCAAGTCACGGGCCGCAAGTGGTACAAGCTAACGAGACAAGTATAAAACGAAACAAGAAGCAAGAAAAAAAAAACCATGGAGTCACGAATCATGCAATATGTAAACAGGATCATGAAAAAGACATCATGAAACAAGTGGCATGCATGTAAACAAGTAAACAAATCAATAGGAACATGTAACATGTAAACAAGTAAGCAAATAAACAGGAACATGTAACATGTAATTGGATCATGCAAGTGCATATGTTAATCTTATGTCTTTTATTAACCTAACTAGTGCAGCAATCATGCGTCCCATACCACATGTTTGATACATACAATCAAGTGAACATTTAGACTAGTGGTGGATTCTATAGGTCACGTACTCGAGAAAAACATGTCAATTGTATCTTGTATCGAGATACGTGCAATGTGGAACATGTAGAGTGTGAACTTGTAACGTGAACATATAAACCTGTCATTCGCAAACTTACAACTTGTAACTTACAACTTGCATCGGAAAACCACGAGCTCCCGTTCGAGTACGCTCTTCTATATTGTCCACTACTAAATCTTTCCCCATATACCCCGGCTTGTTATTTTTATTTTAATCAAACATGAACAATAACTGGATTGGTAAACATCTACATGTAACAACAAGAACGGTAACATGACAGGATCGAGTATTAAGACTTATGCAATGCAGGAAAATATATTTCAGGGTTTATAAAACATGTTGTAACTATGATGTGATCAATGACATATGCAAAACTTAATCAAGAATAAAAATATATCATAACAACATTCAAACTAGTAACAAGACAAGCAATTCATGCACAACATCCTGTATAGTTCTAAGAGTATATATGTGTGTATCAATCGTGTTCATGCAATGCATATGGAAACAAAGTATTCGTGATCATGTACGAATACGGGATCAACGGATAATATATAGCAACAAACTTCAATTCGACCGATGAATATAAATTAGAGTCAAAGAATATACTTGCGGTATTTTGCTAAGAAAGCTTGTACGAGAACAAACGAGTTATACAAGAAGATACTTGTCTGTTAACCGAAGATGATGATACCGAATATAAGAATAACGAGATCAGAATCCCAGGCAGCGAAGCATGTGCAAGATACGTGCACGAAGACATGTTTACAAAGAGACAGAAACACAACAAAGCACACAACAAACAACTCCTTCATACAAAATACCCTACACCGGATCGAATCCCTTCATACAAACACCGAACACCAAAACCACACACCTAAACAGCAACCCAATAATCCCCAACCCTGTCTTCTTCTTCACAGCGACGCGGAGAGAGAGAGAGAGAGAGAGAGAGAGAGAGAGAGAAAGAGAGCGATGGTGGAAGAGTGGGCGGCGAAGGCTCTGGCAATGGCTGGCATGCGGGAACTCGGTAATGGCTGGCATGCGGGGTTCGGCAATGGCGAACAGGGGAAGAGGGGAGGCGAGCGGTCGAAGATTCTTCGATGGGTTCTCGGAGTTGATGAGAAGCAGCCGAGGGGGAAAAGGAACAGGCGGTGTGTGTGGTGGACGACGCTTGGGTGGGAGGCGAGCAGAGGCAGAGCTTCGGGGGTCTGCGATGGCAACGAGGAGGAGTAACGGAGACGGCGATGGTGGGGCGAGCTCGACGGGGTGCAGCGTCGGGGAGCTTCGAGTTCGGCAAGTGGCAGAGAATAGAGGAGGGTGGACAGTCGAGGTGGCAAAGACGATGAGGATGGTGTCTTGCCGGTGAGGCTTCGGAGGAGGTTGAAGACAGGGGATGACGACACTGCAGTCGTCGCAGTCGGGAAACGACGGCGACGAAGCCGAGGAGGGTGAAGGTCGAGGCGATGGAGCGCGAGCGGAAGCTCGATGGGGTTTGAGCAGGAAGATGGTAAGGAGGATGAAAAGTGCGGTTTCTCTGTTGGGTTCAAAACAGAGAAAGGGGGAAGGTGGAAGAGAGAGAAGGTGATGGGGGAGAGAGTAGGGAGAGTGCTCTGTTTTAAACAGAGGGGGAGAGAGGGGAAGGGGATGAGAGTGGGGGGGGGGAAGTTACGAGGTGGTGGGGAGTTGGAGTACGGAAACTGAAAAGTGGGGGAGTGAAGATATTGTATACGGGTAGGTGTGTATGATTAATCTGTACAAATATATGGGTACTGGGTTAGTGGATTTGGGCTAAACTTTGTGCTTCAAAATATTTAAATAAATCAATTAGGGTATTGGGCTTATAATAACAATTAGGATAAGATTAGATATATAAATAATGCAGAATGAATAAAAATTGGGCTTTAAGAATAAATTGTTAAACAATTGAGCTTATAATAAATAGTTAAACAATTGAATAATTGTACATTGGGCTTCATAAAATAGTTTGAATAACATAATCAATTAAGAAGGAATAGTTACAAGATACTAATGATTTAAAATACGGAAAAATAGGTGAAAAATACGTATTAATGGAAACAGGGGTTACAGACGTAGCCCCATCTGGACCACCAGATCTCCTCAGACTTCACTCCCCTGTGATCATCAAGTCAAACGAGTCAAACGGGCTTCAGCCCATTCAGGCCCACAGGCAAACGGATCCGACCCGGTCCGTTAGGATCCCAGACCCGTTTACCCCTGCCTATAAATACCAGACCTCCTCCTCACTTCTAAAGGTAATAAACTTTTCACCACCTGAACCCTACCTACTGTTACTTTCTCAGTGACTAACTAGATCGTCAGAGGGCCTGTCGCTGGGACTTCTCTCGGTGTTTCTAGGCAGTGTGCAGATACAGAAGGCCGAGCTGAGCCACTTCAACCGAGCCGAGCTACTCGATCCGAGCCGAGTACCCGGCCTCTACCTCTCTGCTGCTACTTTTGAGCCGGTCCTACTCCCTAGGGTCGGATCAACGCCAGTACCACAGCTTCCCCTTCACAAATTACAAGAACTCACACCTGCTGCCCCCACACCCCAAAAACAAACAGCATCAAGTTAGCACCGTCTGTAGGCCCGTACGAGTCCAGCCAAGGACGTCATCCCAAGTCCGAGCTCTCCCATGGCTCCCAAAGGCAGAAGGGCCATCACATCGGCACGACATCCGGACCCCCCACATCTAGTTCAGCATATTAGGGGGAGTTGCAAACTCCCATAAGTCATAAATAAGCCTACAATCGTTTATGAGGATAATGCAGTCCGTATAAAGAAAATTCAAGAAAGCCTTTCAAAAGAGATAGGACGAAGCACATCTCACCAAAGTTTTTCTTCATCCATCAACTTCAAGTCACAAAAGATGATTGATGTAAAGCGGATCAAGTCTTTAGGGAACCTTGTAGATCTCTTCACAAAATCTCTCACAAAATCCAGATTTCAAAAGTTAGTACAATAGATTGACATAACAAGATTTCAGCAAATATGCATATAAATATATAGAGTGATAATTTTTTGGGTTGGAATGTAATGATCAAAATGTATTATTTTGGGGGGATTAATTTTCATTCAAGTTGATGCAAGAACTAAATGTAATATAATTTTTAGTGTTTTGAGAGGAACATCCTGCAAATGCAAGCATCCTGAAGATGCTGATGGAGGCATCCTGAAGAATGTCTTTGCGCATTGTACACTTTTCCTTTGATGATGTTTTTTTCCCACTGGATTTTCCCTTCGAAATGACCTTAATGTGGCAATGTAAGTCTCATCCACTTAGATTCATGAAGAATCAAATTTCTGAAGAATCATATTCCCGAAGAATTAGTTGTACACTTTTCTTTTGCTAAGATTTTTTTCCCAAATGTGAATTTTTCTTTAAGAAAATTTTAATGAGGCAATAATTTTAAAGTGGACATCCAAGAGGGAGTGTTGTGAAATATTGATCACCTATTATGTGGATGTCCATCTATTAATAGTAATCACCTATGAGGTAACGGCTCAAACTCATCTATTAAGGAGAGGGCCCAAGCCCACTACCACACACCACACCCTAATCCTAACTTCTTCCCTATATATATATTACGAATAAAGAGTCATACAATAGAAATTTTTGGCTACACCTTTCCATATCTCTATTTTCGTAACAACAAGCAAATTAATGCAAAAATGAGAGGTAGCATTTTTTCTTTCGAGGCTATGATATTCCGGATAAAATTATTTATATACCTGACCACACAGTTGCACCCACTAGAGAATGATCAAGCTTGATACTTGATATGGCTAAAAATAGAACTAAATCGGGACCGTTCAATTCGGGCACGAATCAGAAAGCTCAGGGGTAAAATGGTAATTGCACCTATAAACGGATCAGAATTGGGAATTGGGTCTTTCTTCAAAGACCAATAACCAAAAAACGGATCTTCCTATTGGGTATGGGTAGCAACCCGTTACAAACCAATTCAGATATTTCAAGAGTATTTCAAATTCATGGTTATCTGTATGAAATGATTTAAACTCTACATATTATCCAAAACACCGGGACATAGGGATAAATGATTATCTCTAAGCTGTCTCTAAAGGCGACTATAAATACCTCTCTCCCCCACCATAACAAGGTAATCAATCTTTTTCCACATAAAGCTCTTTCATAATCTTCCTGATTACTGACAAGAGCATCGGAGGGTTCGTTGTTGGGATCCACCCCGGTGTATCGAACTTTTTACAGGTTTACAGCATCGGCGAGAAACTAGTTAAACGCCGGTGAAAGTTAACAGGTTTGCCTTCTTCGTTTCCTAAAGAATCCACAAATTGTTTGCTCCCACACCAAAATCAGCAGCAACAGATTGGCACCGTCTGTGGAAAACGAAGAAGCAATCCAACCTTCATCAGCGAAAGTCAGTTTCAAACCATGCATCCGAAAGAGAAGGGGAAGACAGCAACCATGCCTCCAAAAGAGAAGGGGAAGTGTAACTCCCTGTTCCAGTTGTACGTATTTTATTACGTGAATTTTTGTACTTCAATTTTCTGATCAGTTTTATTTTTCTCTTTGGGCTCTTTATCTAAAGCCAGAATAATTTTCTGATCAATTCTATAATTTTGTGATTTTTCGACCGGAGTTTAAATACAAATTTTAAACCCTGATTAATCCTAATCCTAATCCTAACCCGCTCTCGCTAATCATTCACTCAAAGCCAAACCATCCTGCCTAATTCTACGCTTAACTTTCTCATTTTTCTCCTACTCTACTCTGCCTTCACCACCCTACTACTCATAATCATCTCTAATCCGTCAACCCCCTCTTCTATCTTCTTTTACATTTTTCTACAACCAACCACATTTTTCCTAATCCTCCTACTCCTAATCCTATTCATTTTTTCTACAGCCAACCACATTTTTCTACACGTCCTCCTAACCTATACTATATATTATATTATATATATAATATACCCCATACATGCATTAGCATGTTGTCTATCTCACTTTCTTCTATATATATACACACACACAAAACTCATCTCTACGTCCCTTCTTCTTCTCTTCCTCTGTCTTCTTCTTTTCCTCTGCCTTCTTTACACCCGAGAGCCCAAGCCAACACCCAAGCTCCACTTTATCCTCCACCTTCGAGCCGACGAATTCGCTTTTACGCCTCCGTGAATCCCAAAAACAACCCGAACTCACTCCGTCTCCATACGCCGCGCCACCTCGTTGTTATTGTCGCTCATCGCCGTCGTTCACCGTTGCTACCGTTACTCGCTCGTTGCAGTCTTGATACCATTCTTGTTGTCGTTGTGCCTCCGTCTATTGCCGATGTCGCTTCTTCTTTCCGTGGTTAACACCACCATCGTAATCGTCACGTTATAAGGCAAGTATCTTGTACACTCTTTTTGTTCTCGTACAAGCATTTTTCTTAGACTCATGGCAAGTAGTCTAGTTATCATCATGTTTTATTATCAAATTCCGTTCTAGTCACTTGTTCCCTGCTATATCAACTCAAGAGTGAACCATTAACACATTTCGAATCGTGTTATCGAATATCGAATATTCAACTTTGCAATCTCTAAATTTCTTGACCTTGCACTAAGAATTCGACCAGGTTCCTGATACTGGATTGAAGATTTTCTACGTGAAAATCGTAGCCCATCGAGTCCCGAATCCAGAACATCTTACAGTTTTTCAATCCGATATATAGATTGTGAGATATCGCGATTTTAGTACGTCATATCGTGAATTTCTGAACCTGCACGAGATCACTAACCAGTCTCTTGTACTGAGAATTTGACCATGTTTCCGATACTGGATCGAAAAACTTTCTACATGAAAATCGTAACCCTTCGAGTCTAGATATCCAGAACATCCTACAGTTTCTCAATCCGATGTATAGATTGTGAGATATCGCAATTCTAGTATTGTGACTCTGAATTTCCAAAATGCGCGTGAAACATCGAAACCAGCGAAGAATGAATTTGTACGCATAGCTACTATCTCTAGAATGTATCGTGTGAATATGAGTTGGAACTGGAAGAGAGTCTACTATAATACCCCTAAAATTCTTACAATATATATATATATATATATATATATATATATATATATATATATATACACACACACATTGTTATATATGTATATATATATATGCATTGACATTATTATTTTCATACACTCTACTATTATTTTGTTTTTGTTAGTATGGTTATTTTTTTTAAAAGCCCAATATGTTTTCTTTTAAAAAGCCCAACACTTTCTTTCTTAAAGCCCAATCCGATAGTATTTTGGGCTTGAGTGCAATTTCATAAAGTATAAGGGGTGATGTGCAAAAAGTAGGGACACCTAAGCTATTCTACACCCTTCCACACCTCTCTCCTTCTCTCTTTTTCTTTCTTTCTGCAGACAGCCAGCAACACAGCTGTGCCTTCCTCCTCTTTTTTCTATATAAACACATGTATTAACTCCTACTACTCCATTTACTACTACTACTACTAACTACTCCTACCTTTTTCTCCTTCTCTCTTCTCTCTTTACTGCCGATAGCAACAACAGCAAGTAACTTTTCTTTTCATCCATCTTTTTCTATATATTTACTACTACTTCAACTACTACTACTTGCTACTACTTCAACTACTAGTACCTACAACTACTACTACTACTTTACTGCACTACTACAACTCCTACACTTCTTTTTTTCTCTCTTTTCTCCCTTTACAGCTGGCAGCAGCAATAGCATCATATTTTTCCCTTTTCTCTATATATATGCCTATTACTATTACTTCTACTTAACTGCTTTCAACAATTTCTAGTACAACTTCTACTACTACTATTTCTACTACTTAGCTACTACTACTACTTTACTATTATTGGAGCAAGAAGTCAAGAAGACTAAAGGTGCAAGGAGGAGAAGTAGCAACTTCAAGCTTGCAAACATAACAAAGTGGGTATTCTCCTTTTCCTTTTGATTACTTTTATGACTTATTTATATAGAAGTTGTGTTTGTTAAAATTGTTGAATTGAAGTAGTGAGGTTATGTTAGAAGTTTTATTGTTAAGATATTGTTGGTTGAGATTATTAAATACTTTAGTTTACATAGAGTAAACATAGCAAGAAAAATGTATGTTTACTCTAATCATGTTTTAATTCATTGTTTTGATTATGCATAATAGGTTGAAGTGATTAGGTGAAATAAAAAGTTGTAATTAGGAAAGTGACACTAGTAGAAATTATATATGCTAGTAGGGTAGAATTGATGAAGAAGTTGCATGCATGATTAATTATAAAGATTCTATATAGATATAAATTGTATAGAATGATGATTGTATGTTAGTAAATATAAATTATATAGAGTAACATTTTATGATTATATGCTTAGACCTATAACAAGGAAAGCTTAAATAGAAGAATCGTGGGAAGTGTATGCCTAGTTAATATAATTACTTAGCTTGTAGGATAGGAAACTACTCGCTCATGATGGTATAAACTACTTGTTAGTTAGTAATGCATGGTAGAAGTAGTAATTCAAAATAGAGTTAGTAGTCACTTAAAGTAATGGTAGTAAGTGGATAATGGTAAAAAGCCATAGTCGGATACTTAGCTAACTGATTTATGATAGTATAGTAATGTTAGTAAGATAGAAAAGTCACTTCTAGTTGCATGCTTAGCCAATTAGAAACTCATGATAAAGTAAAGTAGATTGTAGTAAAGAACTATTGATGGTATAGAAGAGATTGAAGGAATGAATACGGTGACTGATGGAATACTGTATGCATGTGTATGCGGGTATGCATACTTGGATATTTATATATGGTAATGTTTTGTGCACATTGAGTGCACTAGTGTGGTGCATGTTGGGCCAACCTCTTAGCATGATTGGAAGCTAAGTTGAACCCAATTAAACCTAGACGAGACTTGTTGAGATTCAACTGGACTGGATTCGCGGAGAACCTAGTTAGTGAATTAAGTTAATTTAGTTAAGTAACTTGCTGAAGGGTGGAAGTGGAAACTAGGAGCACAGTTTAATAAAGCAATTAGAATCGGGTAAGTTGGTGGATTAAGAAATTAATTTAGATGATTAGTAAGGACAGGCATTAGTTGGGCGTGTACTACTCACCTGTCAAGGGGACACGTGCGGCGTCGTCTCGTCTGGGACACGTGCGACGCGGTCTCGACCGTTGATTCATGAGATTTATTGATGGAGATCTCGAAATCTAGGAAAATGGACCCTTATGAGTACGTTATGTTCTAAGTTATCCATATGAATGAAGAGCTAGAGTGTAACTCTCAGTCTCTGGCAGAGTAGGGAAAGGCCCTGCCGATTCGTCTTATGTTCGGATAACTTATGGTAGAGTCTGGGTGTGGAGAAGGACCACCGATTCCGACAGGTTTGCAGTAAGCTGAATGATCACCAGCCTGTCGGGAGTGGAGAGAGACCACCAGCCGGTAGAGGGGAGAGAGACCACCGATTCCGATAGATCGGAGTGATCACCGACTTTCGGGGGTGGAGAAAGACCACCGATCTGATGCAATAGACGAAATAGATCGTATTTACTGCAGCTCTACCAGTCACTAAATAAGTTTCACGAGCTCCCAGTGTGTGGAACTCGGGGTGCTACATCTATTTTCTAGAATCTCTGACAGAATCGGATTTGCTTTTCTGTAACAACGGAAAAGCGAATTCGAATGCAGATATGTCAAGTTGTCTAAAAATTTGTCTCTACGTTTTTGCATATAAACCCGTTATTTTTCATAATTAATGAATTGAGTGTATTATTGTTCTTATAATAATAACTTGCATAGATATAATAGGTTGATAGCATGCATTTTATACCACTTGATAATTCTATAATAATTACTCTCGATACATGTACTCATTTTCCGGCTCATATCCATGATTACTGCCCTTGATATTTTTCTTGATTAAACTGTCTTGATTATACCGTTCCACTAGTCGTACCAACTGCATGTTCATAATTAATTATAAAAAAATAACAAGCTGGGGTTATAAGGATACGACTTAATAGTGGACAATATAGGGAAGTATACTCGAAAGGGGGCTCGTGTTTTCCGAAATAATGATTCTTGATTCTTGATTCTTAATTACACAATTCTTGATTACATAATTCTCGATTACATGATTCATGATTACATGTCTTGATACTATCACTGGAAGATCCGAGTACATAATCCTATAGAATTCACTACTTAAGTGTAAACGTCATATGATTGATATGCACCGAACTTGTGGTATGGGACACATGATTGCGTGCATTAGATAAATTAATAAAACAGATAAACATGAGATTTTCACTATCCATGATTCTTGATTACATGACTCTTGATTACATGACTCTCGATCCTTGATTACATGATTATCGATTAACTGAGCCTAGGTTATCAATTGCTTATACATTGAACTCTTGAATACACTAGTTACAGTTATTACTTACATGATCATATTGTCCCAGTTCTTGGCTTCCTTCTATATTGTATTTGTACTGCTACTTCTTATTTCTTCCATATTATATCTTGTTATATTACCCATTTTACTGCTTGTTGCTACTTGCTGCCCGAAACTTGCTCTAATGGGTATTTTTCTATTTTTTTTTGAGTTAATAATTATACAGGTACTGATGGACCTACGGAACAGACTTTCTAGATGATCGTTGCTGCTTTATTACTACTTCATGTTGTTTTTCTTTCAGTCGCTATTTTATCTAGTTGTTATAGCGAACTGCTTATCGTACTGTTTTAATTATGGCACCTTGTATTCCCGGGCAACTTGACCCGATGTTAATGTATTATCTAGATGATGGTTATTTTATTTTCAGCTCATGTGATCATTATATTTGCCTACGTAAATGTGTTATAAATATCTTGTTGAGCTTATGATTGTACAGCTTATGGATGATGTATATCATTCACTGGGCCTTAGTTGCGTGTCTGTATTTCCGTATAGTGGAAAGCGGGGCATGACAGGAAGGCAGCGGGCTCCAGCTGAAGAGCCACTCCCCTTCCTTCTCCTCCTCCAATCCAAGGTGTCCTTCCTCAACTCAATCAGCAAGTTCAGCAACCGCAGCCTGAACAGCCTCTTCCTTAACCGCCTCCTCCACCACATGCCCCTCCAGGGTCTCGGGGGGCTCTCGTCGAAGACGTCCAAAGCAACACCCTCATCATGACCATGTTTCGGTCCACAATCCCTCAACTGACTCTATGGCTTCCTATAGTCCTCCAGGGCCGGATCTCCGTCAGGCAATTCTTAACCGTCAGTAGGGGGTCGATCTCCGAACTCACTTGAATAAATGGCGAGCCCCTGAGGAGGTCTCTCAACCTGAGCACCCAGGGGCCTCGAGAGTCCGGACCCCCCGTAGACCGAGGACTAGAAGATCCCCTCCTGCGGGGAGGCGAAGAGAGTCTCCTCCACGTCATCGGCGGAGAATTCATACTCCAGTTAGGGCTGTTCATCGGTGCGAAACCGAACCGAACCGAAATTTTCGGTTTGGTATATTTGAAACCGAAATCCGAACCGAAACAGATAAAATTCGGTTTGAACCGAACCGAATTTTATCAGTTCGGTTCGGTTAATAACCAAACTAACCGAAATTTTTAGTACTGCATACATTTTTCTCTTTAAAAAAAAAGAAAAATTAGAAGAATATATAATAAAGAAACAAAAGATGCCACCTTTAACTGTTTGATGCTGATCATCCAGAGCTCTTGATAGTTCAGCTGTTTGTCAGGCTTCATATGCTATGCTGAGGAGGAGCAGGGTCTTTCAAGTTGCTGAAATGTCTGTTTTGCAACTCACAAATTACTTAGGCCGATGTTCTGACTTGTTCTTTGTTCTTCTCTAGGTTTTTTGTGTAAGTCATTGGTGTTTGGATGAGTACTGGTATTACAGTCTGCTCACTGTTTATGCTCTTCCTCTTTGAGTCTACAATGGCCAAGAGTAGGTTGAAAACCCTAACTGAGCTTAGACGAGTAAGAGTGGACAATCAGACTCTAATGGTGTATTGTTGTGGCAAGTATGTAATTGGTGATTATAATTTAATATTATTTGCTTGCAAATAAGTCACTGGAGCACGTTTGAAAGATCAATGTTTTTTCAGGAGGGTGAAACTATCTGGGACAGAGCTTCTTCCTGGAGATGTTGTCTCAGTTGGAAGATCCTCTGGTCAAAATGGGGAGGATAAATCTTTTCCAGCAGATATGCTACTATTAGCTGGAAGTGCACTTGCATGGCAGCTTAGTTTGAGATGGATCCTAGGGGTCTAATTTATTTTGGTCCAAAAAAAGTTCGGTTTTTTGTTCGGTTCGGTTTATTGAGAAGCCAACCAAAAACCAAACCGAACTCTCTAAAAAAACTCCGGTTTGGATCAAAACCGAACCGAAAACCGAAAAACCGAACCAAATTGGTAAATTTCGGTTCGGTTCGGTTCGGTTCGGTAATCGGTTTTAACCAAAGTATGAACAGCCCTAACTCCAGTAAGCTGAGCCACACCTAGGGATCGCCGAGCTGGTGGGGCACCAGTCACTCGGGCTGAGCTCCAGAACTTCAAACAAGATATCATGCGAGCTCTTAATATTGCCACGAGTAAGGATCAGCGTGTCCCTAACCCTCGCCATACCGCCACTCATGAAGGAAAGTTCCGAGGGATGACTCGATCCGACCGAAGGGATGACTCGGTCCGCTGCCTTCTCCACGAGATGGAGAGGCGCCTCAACAAGATAAATCCCAAAGAAGAACAACGGGCCAATAAGTTTCGGCCAAGCAGACCCCCCTTCTCTAGGTCCATCATAGAAGTTCTGCCTCCCAAAGCCTTTAGGCTGTCCCGCTTTGAATCCTACAATGGGGAGTCAGACCCAGCCGATCATATCGAGAGTTTTAAAACTCTCATGATGATTCATTAAGCCTCGGATGCGGTCCTCTGCTAGACCTTCCTAGCAACATTGAGGGGACCAGCGCGAGAGTGGTACTCCCATCTATCCCCCGCCTCCATCTTCTCATTCGAATAGTTTGAGGAGCTCTTCCTCACCCACTTCGTGGGCAGTCGCCAGGCCGAGAAAACAAGTACATTATTTCTAGCACTTAGCCAAAGAAAGGGTGAACACCTAAGAGATTACATTCGGCACTTCACCGCCAAAGCCCGATCTATCGCCTCCCTTAACCTATCGGTAGCCTGTGCGACATTCAGGCACAACGTCACTAACGCCGACCTCAAGGCATCCCTTGCCAAGAAGCCTCCTCGGGACTTCTCGGAACTCCTGCTTAGGTGTGAGAAGTACGTCCGAGCGGAAGAGGCTCTCAATCCCCCCCTCTAGTCTTGAGGAACCATCTTCCAAGAACAAACGGAAGAATATAAGCAAAGAAGAGTCCCAGAAATTCCAGAGGGACGACAATGGCCAACGCCGCCAAACTCTTCGTTTTGAGAAGTTCACCCCCCCCCCCCCCCAGTATATCAGCAGTCCTTGTGGAGGTGGACAAAGAAGGACTACTCCGCGGTCCCCCTAGAATGAATACCTTTGGCAAGAAAAATAACAGGGATAAGCGGTGCTGCTTTCATAGGGACCACGGTCACGACACGGATGATTGTCGGGCTCTCAAAGAGGAGATCGAAGAACTCATAAAGCGGGGACACCTGGCAAAGTTCGTCAGGAAAGACGGGGCCGATCCTCCACCCCGAGGAGCCAACAATCGAACCGAGAGGCCCAACGAGTTCCAAGACTCCGAACCTGGGGCCATCCTCCACCTTATCCATGGAGGTCCAATGGGGGGAGAACCAAACTTCTCTCAGGAGGCCTTCACCATATTGTGGAAGTAGGTTTTCAGTTTCAATATGGCCGATGCTTCTAACACGGCCAAAAGCATGGAATAATGGCTCGCCCCATTGAAGCGGCCACTTAGTTTGTTTCAATAAAATTTAGCTTTTTCTATTGAAAATTATTGCATTTGCCTCATTTCTATCTCTCTAAGTCACATCTACGACTCGTTAAATGGTTAGTTCGGAGTCCAGCTTTTCCTACAGGGCTGCTCCCACAACTTACTAAGCTCAAAAAATGAGTTTGGAGTCCAACACATGGTTCGACGCCGCTTTAGCCGCTTGTAAACAAACAAGTGCAGAGCTGCTCACCATTCGAAATTGCTCCTACAACTCGTTAACCCTCTTAAACAACAAGTTCGGAGTCCAACACTTGGTTCGATGCCGCTTTAGCTACTTGCAAAAAGCAAGTACAAAGTAGCTCACTATTCGAAATTGCTCCCACAACTGTTGAAACTCTCTTAATGACATGTTCGAAGTTCAACACTTGTTCGACGCCGCTTTATCTACTTGCGAACAAGCAAGTAAAAAGTAGCTCACCATTCAAAATTACTCCCACAACTGTTGAAACTCTCTTAACGACAAGTTCGGATTTCAACACTTGGTTCGACGCCACTTTAGCTACTTGCGAATAAGCAAGTACAAAGCAGCTCACGATTCAAAATTGCTCCCACAACTGTTGAAACTCTCTAAACGACAAGTTCGGAGTCCAACACTTGGTTCGACGCCGCTTTAGCTACTTGCGAACAAGCAAGTACAAAGTAGCTCACCATTCGATATTGCTCCCAGAACTATTGAAACTCCGTGACAATTAGTTCGAAGTTCACAATCATGGTTCTAAAGTGCCATTGCAGCTTGCAAGTATGCGATTTCGAGGCTCAAAACGAACGTTCATACTACTCCCACTACTGGTTAAATTTTGCAACAAGCAAATTCGGAGCTCAACTCTCCTCTAGAGTTGTTCCTCAAACTTGTCTCCCAAACGGCTCTCTCATAGAGCCCGATGAAGCTCTCCGCTCTGCTCGCCTCCCGAGCGGCCTTATTCTGAACGAGTTTGGAGCTCAACTCTCCCCTAGAGTTTCTGCTCAAACCTGTCTCCCAAACAACACTCTCCTAGAGCCTAGTGAAGCTCTTCACTCCGCTCGCCTCCAGAGCGGATCTCTTCTCAAAGAGTTCGGATCTCAACTCTCCCCTAGAGCTGCTCCCCAGACTCGCTTCCCAAACGGTTCTCCCCTAGAGCCTGGTGATACTCCTCCTCTCATTCACCTCCTAAGCGGTCTTCTTCCAAGAGAGTTCGAAGCCTAACTCATCTAGAGACGCTCCTACAACTCGCCCCCAAGAATGGATCTTTCAACTGTAGCGCCCCGAATTTCCAATATGATATCTCAGAAATACGTGGCACAATTTCCAGCATCAACCTCAATTGTAATAGTAAATATAGCCAAAACACAGATAAAATTTTTCAACTTTTATTACATTAATTATTTACAAAGCACAGCAGAAAAACAAACACTTTGAATTATAAATTCTTTATTTTATAACACATTCTTTTACAATTTATATAATCCATAACATTAATCTAGCACAAGCATCCAATTCTCAAGCTATAAGTACCTACCTGTAAAACATGAGGCTAGAGATAACCCTAACCCCCAAAACTATAGGGGTCAGCCATAACGGTGTGAGTGACATAAAAGTAAATGCAACATAAATAAAACATACATAGAGTCATAAACAACATGTATCAACAGCAAGAATAAATGAAATAAGAAATAACAATAAATAAAATATGAAAACATCAAGTGAAACTATGTTAAGTGTCAAGTGTAGAAAAACAGGAAACAACATGCATGAAAACAAGTCAAGAAAACATCAATGCTATATGCTGACTTTCTAATGCATACTTGTTGGATTCTATGCATCCCACTCTATATAGGTCCGGTGCAAACCCTTATCGTTCTCCACTTGATAGGGTTTAATCCCTCGTTATGCAACTAATCCTACTACGAAGACTACTATGAGATCTAGATAAACTGTGAGTATTAGCCCATACCTCGATAATTCCGGAGGTCAATCTCTATCCACGGATAATTCCGGAGACTATTTCACTCACAACTGAGAATCTTCGAAATACCCCACATCGCAAGCTATGGTGCATCATCACACGAATACCCCATGAGTGTCGCCTCGACCCCGATAATTCCGAAGATCAATTCCACACCGCAAGTAATTCTGAAGACTATTTCACTCACACGTCGATAATTCTGTAGATTATCTCACACCGTAGGCCATATTGAGGTCCATAACCCATGTTCTCATTTTATAATATCACCATCTAGTGTCTGTCTTTATCTTGTTAAGTTAATTAATTGTTTAATAGATTGTGAATCTCTTAGAGTTGGTGTAACCTACTGGGCCTAACTTAACTGAACAACAACCAAAATCTCAACCACCGGTAGCTAATGCCCCACTCAATCTCTAAAGACTCATAACTCAACCATCAATACCAAACTTTTCAATAAAACTCATAAATCCATCATCAAAATGTTTATAATAAGAAAACTTCTTAAATCAACAAAAATCCAAATCCGGATAATGTACTCATAAAATTCCAGAATTCAAATAAAATATTAAATCCATTAAATAACCGAAAACCATATTTTTTAAGTCGTGGAATATCACAAAACATCAAGTCCTTGAAAAACACATATAACTCACTTAATAAGGTCATAAGAATACATTTAAAATTTTATTATAAATAAAATATAACTCTCTGTAAAATACTGTAATCCGTAGTAAAAACATCATTTAAAATAGTAGAGTAATAATCCATAATATCGAGAAAATAATCATTAAAAGAAATGAAGAAACTCAGCAAAACAGCCAAATCAGCAACTGATGGTCGACCGCACAAGAATGGCAGTCGACTGTCAATTAAAAATCCCCAAAATAGAAGCATGATGGTCGACCGTGACCTGCTATACAGCTAGTAGGAATTATACATGTTTAGACTAATACTCGATTAAAACTTTCTAAAATCAAAATTAAACTTCCTGAGATGATTAAACATATCTTATATAACATATAGGAGTTATTAAAATGCATCAAAATATATCAAAATCTCAAAAGAGTAGTTTTTCACAAAAATCCTTCAAAACAGCAACATATATATATATATATATATATATATATATATATATATATATATATATATATATATATATATATATATATATATATAAACCATTATAAAGAATATTGAAGAATATTGAAGTAGTTAATAAGTGCAAGGAATGAGAACTAAACGAAGTCTATCTATTCTCTACACGAATATGTATGATAATCCGCTTTAAGAAATTGTATTATTATTCTCCTATCCTTATATTCTTTCTATCTTTCTAATAACTAAAAAAATAAGAAGTTTTTGATGAAAGAAAATGAAAGAGTTTATTATAAGTTTCAGTTTGCGACTCTAATGAAACTAATTCAATCCAACAAACAGGGATTCCTAGTAAAAAAGTAAAAAATAAGAATTTTTTGTAGACATATAAATCCCTTCTATTCTATAATCTATATTTTTATTTTCTTTCCATATTTTTTGTTTCATTTTTATTCAAAGGAAAGAAACCATGGAGCTGAAATAACTCACTCAAAACACCCTTTAAAAGATTACGTGGTACGATTAGGTCGAATAAGCCCTTATGGAATGAATACTCAGCCGCTTGTGAACCGTCGGGTACTGTTTTATTCAATGTTTGTTCAATTACTCTTTTACCCGCAAAAGCAATCTAGGCATTGGGTTCAGCAATAATGACATCTCCCAACATACCAAAACTAGCAGTTACTCCACCAGTTGTAGGAGACGTAAGGATTGGTACATAGAATAACTTTTTATTTGATTGATAATTATATGAAGCAGAGGATATTTTAGCCATTTGCATCAAGCTCAAACTTCCTTCCTGCATACGTGCCCCTCCGGAAGCGCACACAACAATGACAGGTAGAGATCAATTTGTAGCATACTCGATCAAACGAGTGATTTTCTCGTCTACTACAGATCCCATACTACCTCCCATGAACTGAAAATCCATAACCCCAATTGCTGTGGGAATACCGTTTAGTTGACCTATACCTGTTTGAACAGCTTCTGTTAAACCTGTCCTTCTTTGATAAGAATCGATACGATTTCTATAAGGTTCCTCCTCTGAATGAAACTCAATGGGGTCCGTGGAGACCATATCTTCATCCATAGGATTCCAAGTGCCCGGATCAATCAAAAGTTCGATTCTATCTGAACTACTCATTTTCAAATGATATCCGCACTGTTCACAAATATTCATTTTGGACCTAAATTTTTTTTGATAATTTAATCCATAACAATTTTCGCATTGAACCCATAAATTTCTGGATTTTTTATTTATATCCAAATCCAAATTATTAGATCTTCCTCTTATATTAAAGTCACGGCTGTTACCACCAGTTCTTATACTAGTACTAGAACTCCCACTTTCACTCTTGCTTCTGCCCTTAGTACAAATGAAACTAGAAATGTAACTGTCACTGGAATTGTTGGTACCACCTAAAACGTAACTATGAATACTGACTTCAAAACGAAGATAACTACCAACACAACTATTAATGTGATTATTCCAACTAGATTGAGTATCGTACATGTAATGATAATAGTAGTGGTTGTTACTCTTAGACCTAGTATTCAAATAACTGGAAAAAAAAAGTTTCTAGTTCACTCAGAAAAAAATTCTCATTGTCAATCTAAAAAATTTGATTTTCAATATCAAAATATACAGAATAACTGTCACCATTACCATCCCTAACATAAAAGGTGCTATCAGAGATCAAACTCCAAATATCCTTGATATCCAATAAATAATCAACATTGCTGAAACTATTGAAGTTATAACTACCACCATTATTCCAACTAGGATTTTTTTTTTTCTGTATCATTGAAAATGGGTTCACCTCTACCGGTATTATGTCCAATAGCATTAAGACTATTGGTTGATTTATTTAGCCCACACTTGTATTCTAACTTCTCTTTAGACAACATTGAATTGAACCACCATTTTTTCATAGAGTCTTACTGCCCCGCCCCCCCTATTTGATAAAAATATAATAGATGAATAGTCATTCGATGAATAATCATTTTACTATTTTATTTCCTATCAGAATTAAGCATATGATCCAATCATTGAAATTGGTAACTAACAACGAATGAGTATTGAAACAAAAAATGATTTTCTTTTGGGAGAATCAGAGGTATCACTTCAATATATATATTATGATAGAATCGAATCTTTCCTATCAATTAGGAATATAAAGACAGGTTTCTATCATGTACAAAAAAAATTCTTATTGAAAAGAAAAAGATAATAAATAGTTGTTTCTTCGTATACTATAAATGAAAAATGAAAAATGCATTACTCGTATAATCTCGTATTGTACAAGTAAATAATAAGAATAAGTTTCTATAAACGAAAAAGACAATATACAGGGTGGGTAGAGGCCCCCCCTTGGCTTGATCTATGGCCTCAAACTGCGGGATCAAAAATGATCTACCAATAGGGTCCATAATGAATCCTATGTATCCAACAATAAACAACAGAATTTTTGAGTTATTTATTAATTTGTTCTTGTATTTAGATCCTGTATGTATACATAGGCAGGATCCATACATAGAAAAGATCTATGCAAATACATAGTTTATTCTGTATTCGGCTCAATCCTTTTCTAAAAAGGATTGAGCCGAGTTTAATTACAATCAATTAGGAGAACAAATAGAAATTATTGAATTATGTGTGCTTATTTCTTAGGCTTTCTGTTTATCTATTTTATCCACCAGTTCGAATTCGAATTTGATCTCTTTCCATACTTCACAAGCAGCGGCTAGTTCAGGGCTCCATTTGCAAGCTTCGCGGATAATTTCATTACCTTCGCGAGCAAGATCACGTCCCTCATTACGAGCTTGTACACATGCTTCTAAAGCTACCTTATTAGCTACCGCACAAGGCGCATTTCCCCAAGGGTGTCCTAAAGTTCCTCCACCGAACTGTAGTACGGAATCATCTCCAAAGATTTCGGTTAGGGCAGGCATATGCCAAACATGAATACCTCCTGAAGCCACGGGAAGAACACCTGGCATAGAAACCCAATCTTGAGTGAAGAAAATACCGCGACTTCGGTCTTTTTCAATAAAATCATCACGTAATAAATCAACAAAACCTAAAGTCATTTCACGTTCCCCTTCCAGTTTACCTACTACTGTACCAGCGTGAATATGATCTCCCCCAGACATATGTAATGCTTTAGCTAGTACACGAATACATATACACACACACACACACACACACACACACACACACACACACACACACACACACACGAGAGTTTAGGCATCAGTTTAAGCATCAATATTCACCAAATAGGAGTAGCCTGATGTTCAACATCATCTCAGTACCAAAACAATTGAAATCCAATCAAAACTTCACAAAAATTCACAAAAACCAATTTTCGGCCATACTCTTCAGACACGAATACCAAACTCCTTTTCACATTCAAAAATGGATTCTTTTAGTTTAATAACTCTTCTACAACTTTTTATATACATACCCCACTAATTACAACAGTTATCTCACGAATACTATGCAATTACAACATGCAAACAATGAAGTTCTTCCTTCGTCAATACTCAAACAGAGCATGCATTATGTACACACAATAGGGTCATCTTTAATTGAATTTGTTTACTTTTTATACAATAATATCACACAACTCAACATATATGTTCAAATCAGCAACAATATGATTGAAAACATCCTACTCATGATTTATATTAGGTTCTTAACAAATCTCAAGTCATCAATTTAGGGTTTTAATCATCAATAGTGTAGTTTCATGGAAAGGTTCAATTTTTAATTCATCCACTCATCAAAATTCATTATATCTTCATACCATCATCTAACATGTTTTCTAATAGATAAATTATCACATACAACATGCTTAGAACAATTAAAAAACAAACATATGTCACTCACCTTATTGAAGAATTAACCAAAGATAATAAAGAAATAAGAAAAATCTCTCCTTTCGCAAGAAAATCAAGATCCTCGCTTTGAAACTTCAAGAAAATAATAATAAAGAAATCCCTTTGTGTTGTGCAGCAAAGAGATGGCTGCACCCCACCTTTAATAGGCCAAAATTTGTGTATCTAGCGTTTTTGAATAGATTTGCAAAATACCTCTTTTAAATATATCTTTACATATATAAATCCTTATACTTGGAAATTAGATAAAACCATCTTAATTGAGATTTAAAAACAAGAATAACCACCCTATTATCAGCCGGCACTATTTTGAAAATCCAGAAAAATGAAATTGCACTTTTTCCCTCTAAGTGGCAATTTTGCAAAAAGACCTTTCTTTATCAAAACTTGCAAAATAACCCAAATTTATTAAAACAAAAAGTAAACTCTTTACCTCTGAGTTAACTAGGCATCATGCCCAGCCCAAAAATTTGAAAATCTGGAGTTTTCACTCCAAGGGATAATTTTGCACAAAACTCCATCTTTTTGTAATATTTGCAAATATGTCAAATAATTATCAGAAAAATCCAGAAAATTCAAAAATAATATCTAATAATAAATAATGAGTTTCCCAAAATAGTTTTTAACTTTGAACTTTCCAAGAAAATATTTGCACGTGTTTTGTACGTGCAAAAAGGTAAATTTCAGAATTTTTTTTATTAAATCACCAAAAAATTATTTTAATTCATTTATTAGTCTTAAAAGAATTATTTTAAAATCTGGGGTATTACATCAACAGACATACAACGCTCTTCCTAACTTCAAAACGACAAAGATGTTGCAGGACTATTTTGACCATGAAGAAGGGTGATTCTTCAACTGACTTCTGAAGAGAAATTGTAGATCTTTGAGTCAGCTTCTAAACGATGGGTCACACACCTCGATCGGACCTCCATAGCTCTGCAAAAATTAGTTACAGTAAAGCTCGCCACAACTGTTCGCCAAACATCGCAACAGTTCGCCGAGCAACTCAACCGTTCACCAGACAATGCAATTGTTCGCCACAATCAAGCATTCATCAAATGATCTAGAGCCACGTGTCACTCATCTATAGCTCGATGCATGCTCGCCATGCTTGTCGTTTCAAGTCGAGCAAACAGTGATTCGATAAAAAAATGAGTGAAATGGCGTTGATTAGTCAATGGTCTTGAGCCACGTGTCCCTCATTTGTAGCTCGACACACACTCGCCATTTCAAGCCGAGCAAACAGTGATACAATCAAAAAATGAGCAAGGTGGTGTTGACCGGTCAACGGTCAGATTTGACCAGTCAACGATCAAGAGCCACGAGTCAATCATCTGTAGCTCGACGCACACTCATCACACTCGCCGATTCGAGTTGAACAGATGTAGTTCCGAACAAAAAATGGGAGAAAAACTCTGCCTCCCGATGCACGATCGATCGTGTTCAAAGGCAAGAATCATGCCATGCCGACCCAAAAAAATGAAAGAGAAAAAAAAATTCTTCCTAAGTTTGTTCCCAGAAGATGGTTCCTCAAGACTGGGGGGGTGATAGCCTCTTCCACTCGAAAGTACTTCTCACTCCTAAGGAGGAGTTCTGAGAAGTCTCGAGGAGGCTTTTTAGTAAGGGACGCCTTGAGGTCAGCATTAGTGACGTTGTGCCCGAATGCCACAGAGGCTACTGATTGGTTGAGGGAGGCAATAGACCAAGCTTCGATGGTGAAGTGTCGAACGTAATCTCTTAGGCGTTCACCATTTCTTTGGTTGAGGGTCACCAAAGATACACTTGTTTTCTCGGTCCGGCGGCTACTTACGAAATGAGTTAGGAAGAGCACTTCGAACTGATCGAATGAGAAGATGGAGGCCGGGGTGAGTCGAGAGTACCATTCTCTTGCAGGCCCCTTCAGCGTGGTAGGGAAGATTTTGCAAAGGAGCGCATCTGAAGCCTGGCGGATCATCATGAGAGTTTTAAAACTCTCGATTTGGTCGGCAGGGTCCAACTCCTCGTTGTATGAGTCAAAGTTAGGGGGCTTGAAGTTTTCCTGGACTGGGGCTTCCATAATGGCCCGGGAGAACAGAGGCATGCTCGGGCGGAAATTCCTTACCCGTTGTTCCTTTTCTCTTTCAATTCGGCCAAGGCGCCTCTCCATCTTGTGGAGACGGTGGTAGACAGAGTTTTCCCTTCGGTGATATCTTATCGAGCCCCTAGACTCTTTCCCATGCGAAAGGGGACTAGGAGTGCGGTGGTGATGGCTTGGGGTGGGTTGAGGACTAGGTGTCCGTTGCTCGTGGTTGGGAGCAACATTGAGGGCCCGCAGAACGGCTTCTTGAAAATTCTGGAACTCCGCCCTTGTGACTGGTGCCTCTCCTGCTTGGCGATCCCTATGTGTGGCTCGGTTTACAGGAGTATGACTTCTCCGCTGATGATGTTGAGGGGACTATCTTCGCCTCCTCGGGGGAGGGGATCTTCTGGTCCTCAGTCTGCGAGGGGTCCGGACTCTTGAGACCCCTGGGTGCTCAGGTTGATGGACTCCCCCAAAGGCTCGCCATCCATTCAGGCGAGTTCGGAGGTCAACCCCCTTTTGGCAGTTGACAATTACATGATGGAGATCCCGCTTGGGAGGGCTTTGAGAAGCCATATAGTCCACTGAAGGATTGGGGATCGCGACATAGTCAGGAAGAGGATGTTGCTTTGGACGACTTTGATGGGAGACCCCCTGGGAAGCCCCCTGAGACTCTGGAGGGGCCTGTTGAGGAGGAGGCTGTTGAAAAGGAACATCTTGAACTGGAGGAGGAGAAGGAAGAATAGTGGTTCTTCGGCTGGAGGCCGCTGCCTTCCCCTTCTCTTTTGGATGCATGACTTGAAACTACTATCGCTGATGAAGTTAGGTTGGATTGCTTTTTCAGTTTCCACAGACGGTGCAAATCTGTTCCTATTGATTTTGGTATGGGAGCAAACAGATGAATTTATGGATTCTTGAGAAAACGAAAAGGCAAACCTGTTGACCTTCACCAAAGTGTTGACTTTTTTCTTGCCGCTGCCGCAAACCTGCAAAAAGTACGATACACCGGGATGGATCCCGGCAACGTACCCTCCGATGTTCTTGTCAATAATCAGGAAGATTATGAAAGAGCTTTATGTGAAAAAAGATTGATTACCTTCTTATTGTGGGGGGAGAGGGGTTTTTATATTCGCCTTAGGGATCTAATTCGAGATAAGAACAAATCTCTACTTCCCGGTGTGGATGGATAGAAGTGGTTAAAACCACATCTTAGGGATAATTATGAATCTGAATTCTTCTATATCCTTCTGAACTGGTTTGTAATGCGTTGGGACCCGTACTCAGTAGGACAGATCCGTTTATGGGTTATTGGGCTTTGAAGAAAGATCCAGTTTCCAAGTCAGACCCATTTGTAGGTGAAATTACCGTTTTACCCCTGATAGCTTTAAGATTTATGTCCGATTTGAACGGTCCCGATTTAATCATATTTTTAGCCATATCACGTAGCAATCCATTACAAACCCATTTAGATATTTGAAGGGTAATTCAAATTCATGGTTATCTCTATTAAACGATTTAAACTCTATATCTTATCTAAAAAACACCAGAACATAGAGATAAATGATTATCTTTAAACTGTCTCTAAAGGCGACTATAAATACCCTTCTCCCCCTACTATAACAAGATAATTAAATTTTTTTCACATAAAGCTCTTTCATAATCTTCGTGATTACTGATAAGAGCGTCAGAGGGTTCGTCGCCGAGATCCATCCCGGTGTATCGAACTTTTTGCAGGTTCACGACAGCAGCGAAAAACCAGTCAAATGCCGATAAAACTACAAATTCATCTGTTTGCTCCCACACCAAAATCAGCAGCAACAATACTGAAGGGTGATGGGTGGTGAAAGAGCCCTCTTTGCCTCAGTTGGGTTGATACTTGATAATATACATATGCTGATGATAATTATCATATTGTCATTATTATTAAATTGTCATTTATCATTGATGGTAACCTGAATTGCAGATCTGTACAAAGAAGAAAGAGCCCGACAGCAGTGGGACGGACCACTCTCTCCCTCCCTCCTACATCCAACTAACCCCTTTCCCTTCCCCCTTTCAAAAACTTGAGGCCATCCCCAATCCAACCCAACAAACAAAGCTCGAAAATAAAACCATATAAGATAAGATTAAAAAAAGAAAAGAACAAAGAAAATATCAATTGAAGAGGAAGGCGGTGCTCGCTAGATACATCCAAGGAAACAGAGTGCTGCAAAGCTCATATCTTCACATCTTCATTACTTCATCCTGATCTCTCCATACAAATCGCACTACTCTGAATCGCTATCCACGTTTTCCATGCCCTTCAGCCCCCTTCTCTTTTGCAACTGTTTTACAACACAAAATCCATACACAGCATGAGATTTTGATTTCAACTCCGATAACCAAATAAATAAATTATTCAAGAGGGTAGTGCTAACGAATACCATATGGCATTGGTTAACAAGGGCATTGGTATCTATCTTTTTTTTTTTGATAAATGCATTGGTATCTATCTTGAAACTATACTTTTTTGCTCTTCTTCTGTCATATTCAAAAGTAACAGAGGGTTTTAATGAAAAATGCATTGCTGTTTTCTCTTTCTTTGTTTCTGCTGTGTCCTTTTTCTCTAGGCCCGCGTACGTTTTGTCCATCAACCTCTCACGAGCAAAATAATGCTCTCATAAATGATATATGTAAAACACGTACTGAATATGTAAAAAAAAAACATCCTCATTTTTTAATATAAACCCAAAACCTAGATCCATGCTTTACATGGGATTAATTAATAATAAGATGATCTGATAATGGTAATTACCTTCTTCGCACTTTTCTTCTCCCTCACTTCGTACCGTCCTCTCGTCACATCCGATAGCCACATCCCCGGAAAACAATACTACAATGAAAACCAAAAAGTAATTAACAAAACAATTTTTTTCGGTAAAAAAATAATTTGAAACAACTAATTTATACCTGAAGAGTTTTGTCAACATTTTTTGCCCTCTTCTTAGGCCTCTGGGGGAGCTTGGTTCCCTTCATTGCCAAAAAATCATCCTCTTTCTCCTTCCTTGACAATGATAGGTAAATCCTAGGCCACTCGAAATGCTCCAGATTCACCTTCACCTTCTCCTTCTCGGTTACGGGTCCCACCTCTTGATCCGACCGCTTCGATTCCGGGTTCATGGATGATGATGATGTCTCCGGCCTGAACCCGTTCTCTCCGGCAGCTGCCCTGTGATTATTACTACTATTATGATGATGTGCCTTTTCCGGAGGAGAGAGAGGAGATCTCTTCTCCCACCGAGACTGGCCTCCCGATCTCTCTTCCACAGTCCTGATCATCATCAACAACAGTGTCAGAGAGCTCAAAAATAATATAAGAAAAATCAAGGGAGATACTTGCACTGATCTTGTATGATGGTCCTCTCTACCTTTGAACTAGTAGTTTGGTTTGATGATGCAAACTTATGACCCTAAAAAGTTAGTAAAATACTTAAAGTAATAAACAATTGATAAAAAGGGGGCAAGAAATTAATGCCTAATATGACAGAGAAGGATGGATCAACAAGCAAAATAAGAGAGAGAGACAGAGAGAGGGAGAGAGAGGGATGGAGGTATTAAAGGCAACTATCTAATGCTTTTGCTCCAATTAGATAAAAGGTAAAGATGTACATTAAAAAAGGATTGATTGTTTAATCTTTATCTTTTTACCGTTAGTAAAGTTTTAACGGGGATAGGATTGGAATTATGGAACCAAATTTGTTCATTTTTTTTGGGGGAAATAGGAGAAAAAATAGCTTGAAAAGACAAAAGGAATTGACCTGTGTAACTACAAGTAGAGATTCTTCACTGTTGTCCTTACAGCATAAGAAGAAAAAATCACGAGCAATCAAGTAATTGCATCGCAAAATACTGAAACAATACGTCAAAAATAAACTAGACGAAAAAAAAACCATTTTCAACCTTAAATAAAGAGCACACTTTCCCTCTTGAATCCAAGGGTTGATGAGGCTTTGAGAGGTTCATAAGATTTTTTTTCCCCAAAGGGTTTATATATATACATCTTGGGATGCTTTTAGATCAGATATGGATCGGATATTGACTATACCAACATCTACATTTGTATCTGTATTACAACGACAACGACGGATTCAGATACGGATATGACTACAAATAAGTTTCAAATATGGGATATCAGAAAAAATGTATCGAATATGAATATGAATTCGAACATTAAAATAATATTATATAAAATAAAAATAAAAATAAAAATGGTACATGATATGACAAAATTTTAACGTACATAACAAAGAAAAAAAAGAGTAGTTTAGGTATTAAAGAAAAGTTAAAAGAACATAGTAATTTAATATAAAATATTGGTATGAAAAAGGTTGATGATCAAATTTTGAGAATATAAAAAAGTTTTGAAGATTATATGAAAACTAGTATATAGTATATTACTACAAATAAGTTTTGAACCAAAAAAGATTAAAGTCAACCAGGGATCTAATATATTTTTCCCAAGATTGTAATGGAAGAAAAAGAACAAAGTGAAAGGGGACGATGGTTTGAAGTTTTGAACCACCCACTTCACAGTGGAGTGGAAGTATAAGGACAACCAACTAACCACACAAAAACTTATGATTATTTAGGACATTAATATTATATATTAGATAACTCAGATAACCATAGATAACCATATCTGATTCAAAAAATTTGGACCGATCCGTGTTTGTATTCGGATTCCAAAAATAATGGGTTTTACCATCTATATAAGGAACCGAAACCAAAAGGATCTGGAATTTTTTTTATTTTACCCAATCTGCATCAATTTCAAAGTCAGATCTAATCATCAAATCGATTAAAGTAGAGCATCCCTGCCTATGTCAAATGAATGGACTCTATCTTAAAGCAATACCAAATCTCATAACTATTGTGATTAAGAATTCAGATGAGAAATTTTGTTACAGCAACTGTTGTCCACTTCTAAGAATCTTAAAAAAAAAACACCGTCAAAAAAATTTAAAAAAAAAAAAAAAAAAATATATATATATATATATATATAGACAAAAAAACTCTAATCTCTAATAATCTCTAATATTATAATGGGAGAAGGCCTTAGTGTCATTTGTCATTGTGTCATTTTGTCAACACGTGCAGCGCACGTGTTGGTAGATTTTTTTTGTCCTTTTCATTTCTCTCCCCATTTTTCCCACGTGCAACGCACGTATATAATAGTAGATTTTTTTTGTCCTTTTATTCCCCTCCCCATTTTTCCCACGTGCAACGCACGTGTATAATACTAGTAATATTATAATGGAAGAAGGCCTTAATGTCATTTGTAAATGATTTGTCAATCTACCAACCCGTGTAACACACATGCATAACTATTATAAAGGAGGTCCTAGGTTCAAATCAAGACCACGTCTAAATTTTATTTTAAAAAACTATATTTATTAAAACGTGCATCACACGTGTAAACTACTGGTAAGAAATAAAGCAAGAAAGCGTTGTCTGTATATCAAAAGTGATGTCGCACCAAACCAAAACTAGTAGTTTACACATGCAATGCTTATCTTAATAAATATAATTTTTTTTAAAGTAAAAATTCAAATGTTGTTTGATCTAAAATTTTATTTACAGTAATTATGCACGTACATTGTACGGATTGGTAGATGGATAAATTACACTAGGCTTTCTCCCAGTAGAGACTAGTAGAGATAGAGACCAGTAGAGATAAGTTAAGCAGCCAACAAACAAATACTATTAAAAGAGAATTGTTTTACTAAGATCATGTTTAACTTTCACAAATTACCAAAATGCCATTAACTAAATTAAATCAATCAAAAAATACCTGTTATTATGATGGATCGAAGCCCTGAGATTGGCGCTTCTCAAAGGGGGCGGCATCGCGGCGGCCGCAATCCGCTCGGCTCCGGCGATGGCGGCGCGCCGTTGGACCTTGATCATCTGCCTGGAATGGACGGTGGAGGACTCATCCCCGAGCGTGCGATGCTCGTGCCTGGAGCCTCTGGATCTCTTGTTGTGGCCCCACTGGAGGAGGACGTCGCCGGTGACGGAGCAGCGGGCATTGACTTTGACTTCGGAGGTGGTTTGGTGGTCGGAAGTGGAGGGGAAGTGGTCGTGGGTTTGGGTTGTTGGGTTAGCGGATCCGGATCGGGGTCGGAGGGGTTTGGAGTCCGGGCTGATGCTGGTGGGTTTGCGGGGGTTGTTGGGGAGAGACACCATATCTGGGCTCACTCTCTGGTATCTGTCAAATTTAAATTACACAGAAAAAAAAAAAAAAAAAAACACAGTTAGAATTTAGAAATTTAGTAGATTTCTATAACATGTAAATAAAATGAAACACTTGTCTTTTCTTTTCTTTTCTTTTTTGATGAGTAGTAGTAGTAGTATTTGACAAGAGAAACATAACTCAAAGCAAAGCAAGAAGATTTAAAGAATTCAAATTAAACCTCAAAAATACACAACAAAACATAATAGGAAATAACTATTTCAAAGAAACCAAGGGTAAATCTCTCGTATGAGCTCAAATGAATCTCAACAAAACCCAAGAAATATTTCAATTTGCAATTATAGGAAGAGAAAGAAAAGAAAGAAAAAGGAAAAAAAAACCCAGAAAAATCTGATCTAAAACAAACAGTTATTTCCAATAATAATAAAATTATATATAATAAAAAAATGAGTCAGCCCATCTAAAATTCATTGAAAAAGATCTAATAAAAGAACAAATAGAAAAAAGGATGAGACTTTTAATTAAAAACCATTTGAGAATCAAGTAAACTACATCGAGTAAAAGGAGGAGAAAACAGGATTTGAACTACAAAATTAACAACAAATTTGGTTGAGAAAACAAAAGGATAATTAATAGAATCAAGGAAAATGAAACACTGACACGAGATACAAAAATAGAAAGGGGGAAGATAGAGAGATATCTGATAATAAAAAAACTCAAAACTGGAAAATTACATATAAAAAAAAACTGTCAGTCACTCTGTCTCAAACACAACACACCAAAGAAAATTTTTATAAAAAAAATAGAGAAAATTAATTGCAAAATCTTGAGTATCTAACAGATCAAAGCAATGAAGACGACCTTGATATCTTATCCCTTATTCTCCGACGATCTATTCAAACACAAAAGAAATTTAAAAAAAAAACACCTCCCTCAAGAAACAAACTGAAACGAACACTTGCAAAAAATCAACAAAATCATCAATCGAGAAACAAACTGAAACGAAAACTTGCAAAAAATCAACAAAATCATCAATCGAGAAAACGAAGATTGAGATCTGAGCAAACCTCATCATGTCCAATGCACAAAAGTGGTCGTACAAACGCCAGTCTTCTTATATTGTCTCTCTTCAGAGAATCTATGAGAAAGAGAGGAATTAATTTCCTCTTAGAATCAACCGATAAAATCGATAAATTAGTAGTATTAGATAGAGAAGGAAAAAGGAGAAGAAAAATGTCAGTTATAAATGAAGAAGAGAAGAACGAAAGAGATGAAGAACAGGGAAGAGGGAGCAGAAGGAACATGAAGCAGAAATGGGGTTCAAATAGCGGCTCTATCGATACAATTTACAGTTTTGCCCTCGACCTAATTAGGCCCGGTAAAGCATCCACAGTCGTTCAAGCCAATTTTTGGGTATATAGCAATTTAGAAATAGGAAAAAAGGAATGTTGCTACAGTCGTTGAAAGCCAAAAAATAGCCGGACGGTAGATTATTATCCGTCCATTAAGAATGACAGAGTATAATCGTCCGTTCCAAATTTTTTTTTTTTTTTTTTAATTGCACTAGAAGACAAAAAATAATTTAAAAAAAAAAAATCAAGAAAAGGCCTGGGACGGTTGATAATGGCCCGTCATTGTGTGGTGACGTGTACAAAAAGCTGGCTTGAGATTCGGTGGTTTTTACATTTTTTTTTTTTTTTTTAAAAAAAACCCTACAACGGATGATAATACCCCGTTAATTACATTACACGGCATACTATCTACCGTGGGTTGACTTCGTTGAAATTTTTTTTTTTTTTTTTAAAAAAAACCCTACAACGGATGATAATACACAGTTAATTATATTACACGGCATATTATTCACCGTCGCTTGACTTTTTTTAAAAAATTTTTTTTTTTAAAATTTTTAATTTATTTTCCCGAAGAATTCTTAATCATTGGAAACAGTACTTTATGTACCGGACGGACGATTATTTGCCGTTAATTAGATCGGACGGATTTTAATCTGCCGTGAGCTATATTTTCCATTTGGCCAGATCGCCGGCTATATTTGGCACGCCACTGTTCATCGTACACCCAAATTTTGGGTTTTTAGACAACGACTGCAGCTCGATTTTTTCTATATTTTCCAAATTTTGGGTATATAGCAAACGACTGTGGATGCTCTAAGAGCATCTGAAGATGAAAATATGGATATATGGATAAATCAAAATAAGAATCGAACTTTTGTTGCACTCGTTAAAAGCTATTTTTTAGCTTTTTATCGTAAAATATGAAGTGCCGTCGGAGAAAAAATAAAATAAAATAAAATAAAATAAAAGCCGAAGGGAGGGACGGCACTCGAAGTGCCGTCCGACACATAAAAAAATTCGTCCTCGGAATGCAAAAAAAAAAATACAAAAAAAATATAAAAAATTACAAAAACATTTCAGAAATTACGAAAAAATTACAAAAACATTTTAGAATTTACAAAAACATTTCAGAAATTGCAAAAACAAATAAAAAATTGCAAAAAACTCCGGACGACACTTCATGTGCCGTCCGACATAATCGGAAAGTTTCGTAAATAAAAATTTACAAAAACATTTCAGAAATTACGAAAAAATTACAAAAACATTTCAGAAATTGCAAAAAAATTTAAAAATTGCAAAAACATTTTCAAAAATTGCAAAAAAAAAACGAAAATTACAAAAACCTCCGGACGGCACTTCATGTGCCGTCCGATGGGATTTGGGGTGTTTTTTAATTGAAAAAAAAAATCAAGGGACGTCCGACGGGGAAAAAATTTATTTTTTGGGTGGGACGGCACTCGAAGTGCCGTCGCTCAAATATGGATATTTCTCAGATCGATTCTCATTTATGGCACACGACTGTAGCGATTTATCGATAAAATTGATATTTGGCAAACGAGTGCAGCACGTTTCTCAGCCAAATATCCATTTTATCGATATTTGGCAAACGTTAGAGCATCTGTAGTGGTCTTGATCCAAATTTTGGGTATTTGACAAATGGAAATAGAAAATTTGGCTTTACGCTGCAGTCGTTGATTGCCAAAAATTGGGTATTTGAAAATTTCAAATTCTCAGACGAAAGACGAATTTTCGTCTGAAGTAAAAAAAATAATAATAATAAAATATTGGAACAGACGGGAATTCTTTTCCCGTCCATCCAATTTTTTAAAGGAGCCAGGAGGTTTCTTTGTTTTTGACATTTTCGATCAGACATGAAATCTTTTCCCGTCCATCGATTTAATTTTTTATTTTATTTTTTTGGACGGAAAATTGATTTTCGTCTGATACTTTTCAGAAGAGTATCTCTTCGACGAATTTTTTTTTCTTCGTCCGATGCAACAAACGATAAATCATCTTCCGATTGCTATATTTTTCAAAATCCCAAATCTTCTTCCATATTCGGTAGTCTCCTGTTCACCAAAAACCCAAATTTTGGATTTTTGGCCAACAATTGCAGTGCTTTCTTTCTCATTTATTTTAAAATTTTGGAAAAATAGCCAACGACTACAAATGCTCTTAGAGCATAGAGCATCTGTAGTCGTCAAAGCCAATTTTTTGGTATTTGGCATATAGCATATATCAAAAATAGTTTTGGCCTGTAGTCATTGCTAGCCAAAATTTGGCTTTTCAAAATCCAAATAGGACGGACGGTAAATTATTTTTCGTCCGACATTAAAAAAAAATCCTAAAAAAATTTAATTAAAAGGTCTGAAAGTGACATTTAAACCCCCCCCCCCCTAAAAAAAAGAAAAAAAATTCAAAAAATTAAAAAAACTTACCTGCTGGATGTAACATCCCATATGTTACTGCTGATTTTGGTGTGGGAGCAAACAGATGAATTTGTGGATTCTTTTTGGAAATAATATAGAGAACTTGTTGACCTTCACCGACGTGTGGACTGACTTCTTACCGCTGCCGTGAACTTGCACAAAGTTCGATACACCGGGATGAATCCCGGTTTAGTACCCCGTATTTTTAAATATTATTTTTAAGATTTATAATTGAATTAAAATGATTTTTGGTGATTTAATAAATATTTTTCTGAAAATTTATCTTTTTACACGTGCAAAATACGTGCAAATATTTTCTTGGAAAGTTCAAAGTCAAAAATTATTTTGTGAAAAATCATTATTTATTATTAAAAATTATTTGTGAATTTTCTGGATTTTTTTGATATTTATTGGACCTATTTGTAAATATTTCAAAAAGAATGACTTTTGTGTAAAATTACCAAATGGGGTGAAAACTCTAGGTTTTCGGATTTTTGGGCTGCGTATAATGCCTAGTCAACTCAGGGTTAAAAAAGTTTACTTTTTGTTTTGATGAATTTGACTTATTTTACAAGTTTCGATAAAAGATGATCTTTTTGCAAAATTGCTTTTTGAAGGGGCTGAAATTGCAAAATCATTTTCTGGTTTTTCAAACAGTGTCGGCTGATTTTATGAAGGTTGTTTTGATTTTAAATCTCAAATAAATTGGTTTTATCAAGTTTCCAAGTATATGGATATATATATATATGTATAGTTATATTTTAAAAGGATTATTTTGCAAATGTGTTCAAAACCCTCATTCTCTTGATTTCCGACCTATTTAAAAGGTGGAGTGCAGCCATCTTTCGCTGCACAACACAAAGGATTTATTATTATTATTTCTTGGAGATTTAAAGAGAAGATCTTGGATTTCTTGCGAAGGAGAGGCTTTTCTCATTTTCTAATTTGTATTCGTTTGATCTCTCCAACAAGGTGAGTGACATGTTTTATTTTGATTTGTTTTATGTATGTTGTATGTGATGATCTATTAATTAGAAAGCATGCTAGGGTTTTGATACGAATACATATGGTGGATTGGATGAATTGATAAGTTAAAAATTGGATCTTTTGTGAAAACCCTAGTTATTTGTGAGGACAATTGCAAGTGGATGATTTTAGATTGTAGGAGAACCCAATATAAATTGTGAGTAGGCTATTTCTTTTGGATTACTGCTAATTTGATTGAGTATGGTGAATGTTATGCATAAATCGATTAAAGATGAGATTTTTGACTATTGGTGAGTTGGATGAATGCAACTTGGCCATGTTAATGATAAATTTGTTTTTGTTCATGAATTAACTATTGAGATTAGTTGAGATTGAGTTTGAGAAATTTTGAGAATGAGTAATGGATTAAAAGACCATGTCTTGAGGATTTGAGTTGTGATGACTAGATTTGGGTTTGATACATTTTGACTAAATTGTGGATTTTGTGATTTGTGAAAGATTTTACTTGAATTGGATTTCTCAAATACTAAGATTTAAATCTGAATATATTGTTATTTCTAATCGTTGGATTTGTGAAGTTTCTTTGGTGCACGAACATTTACATGAATATCGTATTTCATTGCTTTAGAGGAAATCGAGTCTTTATGTGTTTTTGAAGAATTTGACTATGTCTCAACTTATTTTGGTATTGATATGGTTGGAACAAAACACGAAGTTATTTCGATGTATATAATTGATTCCTAAAAACTCTACTTTTGATGTACGCACAAATTCGTTTTCTATTTGAAGGAAATCAACAAATAACTATTTTGATTAATTCAAGTGGTGATTGGTTTTTATGGACCTTTGTATATCCTATAAGTTGTATTTGATCATATCAGAAATATGCTTTTTACAGAACTCGTTTTCATAAAGTAAAACTCCGTATCGGTTGAAAAGTGCATAACTAAAAACTGCAATCTGCAGGTCGATAGTCGACCGGTTGAATTTTTACAGTCGACCGTTGTTACCTGGCTGCTGTGTTTGTCTCGTTTTCTTGAAATTTCGTGCGGAACAATCGACTGACCCATTTTTACAGTCGACTGACTCTGCTCTGTTTTGATGTTTTCTTGAAATGTTGGATTTTCGTTCTGGACAGTCGACCGATGACCTTTTTACAGTCGACTGCTACTACTTAGATTTTTATTTCTTGAAGTGCTGATTTTTCGCTCTGGACAGTCGACCGACTCTGGTTTACAATCGACTGTTACTGATGTTTTCTTGAGTTATCTTGATGTTCTTTAAACGATTGATTCTTTAAAAGTTTTTGGATCTACAACTTACTATTCTAAATATTATCCTTTCTACAAAACAAATGTTTTCAGAATGTTTTATTATTGAGTTTGGATTCTGGAATTTTATAAAAGATTTGGGTTTTGTTGATTGGAGAAGTTTCTTCATATAATCGTTTTGACGATGGATTTGTGAGTTTTGGTCTTGATGATATCTCTAGGAGTTGAGTGGGAGTTCTGTGAACCGACAGTTGAGATTTGTTGATTTAGACCTGTGGGGTCTTGGGGTTGTTGTTAAGTATTTAAGTCCGGCAGGATAAACTAACTCTAGAGATGGGGATTTTTGTGTTTTAATAATAATCAACTTAAGAACAAGCACTAGTGAAGATGTGATGAAACTTGAGAAACGTAAGTATAGGCTCATGGTTTTGTTAGTCCAACAGATGCGTTCCTGGACTGTTTGTTGTCCTGTCTCGAGAGGACATTTGTATGTTCGCGTGTCGAGGGTCTGCAAGCCTATTCACGAAGCATGCAGGGTGCATTCGCGTGTCGAGGGTCAGCAGGCCTATTCACGGAATGTACCTGGTATATCTGCACGTCGAGGGCCTTGCAAGCCTATTCGTGGGGTACACGGTTGGGAGATAAATCTCCGGTTTTTGAGCTATCTTACATGATGCTTGCGCATCGAAGGCTGTGGTGCCTATTCGCGGAGTATTCTGGATCTTGTTTTCCATCACCGTAGTAGGATTAGTTGCATAACGAGGGATTTAACCCTATAAAATTGAGATCATTAAGGGCTTGCACCGGACCTATGTACTATGGAATGCATAGAATCCGACAAGTATGCATTAAAGAGTCAGCATATAGCATTTATGTTTTCTTGACTTGGTTTTATGCTTGTGTTTTTCTGTTTTTCCTACACTTGACACTTAGTCTAGATTCACTTGATGTTTTCATGTATTACTATTTACTATCTTATACTCCTTGATGTTTTCATGCTTTACTTATCGTTATTTCTCATTTCATTTATTCTTTCTATTGATACATGTTGTTGATGACTCTATGCTTTATGTTTTATTTATGTTGTTTTCTTTTATGTCACTCACACCATTATGGCTGACCCCTGTAGTTTTAGGGGTTAGGGTTATCTCTAGCCTCATGTTTTACAGGTACGTGCTTATAGCTTGGGACTTAGATGCTTGTGCTAGAAAGATAATAGAGCTTGTGTAATTTGTAAAAGATGTGTTGTAAAGAAATTTGTAATTCAAGGTGTTTGTTTTTCCGCTGTATTTTGTAATGAATTATTGTAATAAAAGTTGAAATAAAAATTATCTGTGTTTTTGGCTATATTTACTATTGCAATTGAAGTTGATGCTGGGAATTGTGCCACGTATTTCTAAGATATCATATTGGAAATTCAGGGCGCTACACCCGGCGATGAACCCTCCGACGCTCTTGTCAGTAATCAGAAAGATTAAGAAAAACTTTAGGTAGAAAAAGATTGATTACCCTTTTATGGTGGGGGGAGAGGGGTATTTATAGTCACCTTAGGGACCCGTTTCGAGATAAGGATTTATATCTACTTCCCGATATTTTTGGATAAGATCTAGAGTTTAAATCGTTTCATAGAGATAACTATGAATTTGAATTACTCTTTAAATATCCTGGGCTGGTTTGTAGCGGGCTGCTACCCATACCCAATAGGACAAATCCATTTATGAGTTATTGGGGTATGAAGAAAGACCCAGTTCCCATTTCAGACCCGTTTGTAGGTGAAATTACCGTTTTATGCCTAAGAGCTTTAAGATTCGTGTCTGATTTGAACGGGCCCGATTTAATCTTACTTTTAGACATATCACGAGCCCCCACTCCTGAAGACTGGGTTTTACAGTCTTTGAGGAGTAGTTTTGTTGTTCTAATGGCATACGAGATTTTATCGGAGTTCTTAAGGGAGTTTGGATCTTGCTCAAGGTGTAACGGTATCAATCTGAGTTTGTAAAATACCCAAAATTATTCTCAGAATTTTCTGGATTTTTTGTGATTTTTCCAGATTTTTTTGAATTTTTTATTCAATTTCTGAATTTAAATAATTAATTATCAAAATTTTTAATTAATTATTCTAATTAAATAATTATTATTTTCAGAATTTTTAAAATTATTTTCTAGATTAATAATTCATTTTAGAATTTTTTAATTAATTTTTTCGATTTTTAATTAATTTTTCAGATTTTTTTAAATAATTAATTCAATTAATTAAATAAATATATAAATACCTGATGACGTGGCGCAATCCTTTGCGTTGATCACGATCAAGACAGCGCGCATGGCGAGGAGAAATTTTTCCCCCATTTTGACATCGGTGGCACGAGTGCTCGGATCGAGCTGCCGAAGTCCAGATCGCTGACACGTGGCGCGGTCAACGTTGACCATATTTTTTTTCCCGCTCTCTTTCCATCTTCCCGACCCCTGCCTTCTTCTCTCTTCGTCTTTAGCTGTTGTCTCTAGCTTCGTCGTCGCCCCCACTTTGAGAGCTCGGTAGAGGGGCGCTCCTCGAAGGTGAGGCTCGTCGAGGGAACCGGAGCTTGGTACGGGGACTTGCAGTTAAAGGAGCTCGTTTGCGGGGGAACTCGATAGGTTGACAGTGGAGATGGATGACGGGGGTTGAGGTCGAGCTCAGTGAGGTGTTTGGAGCACGGTGGAGGTCGACGACAAAGCTCAGAAGCGGTGGTGTCGAGGTTGAGCTTGACGAAGCGCTTTGGGTTTTATGGCTGGAAAAACTGAAGGAGAAGAAGAGGAGTATGGGTAGCAGGTGGGCCTCTAACGGGTCCGAACCCGACTCGTTAACCCTTTAGTAAAACCCCTTCTTCTTTTTTTTTTGTTTGTTTGTTCGGCGAATCCGAGCCGTTGATCGTGATTGAGCACGAATTTTGAGGCGGAATTTTTCTCCAATTTGTGCTCCGGTGACAAGAGTGCCCGAATTATGTTTCCGAACCCAGGAGAAGCTTCGGCGGCTTGACACGTGGGGGTCAATAGTTGACCGTTGACTTGGCCAACGTTGACCGTTGATTCTCCTTTTGCTTTAATCACAACCGTTGATCTTGATTTGAGTGCGAATCTTGAGGCAGAGTTTTTCTCTCATTTCAGGGTCGGTGGCAAGAGCACTTGGCACTTGTTGCCCAGGTCCAGGAGAGTGACACGTGGCACGTTGACCATTGACCATTGATCAGTCAACGCATTTTCTCGCATTTGGACGTCGGTGGCAAAAGTGCTCGGCGCATGTTGCCGAAGTCCAGGAGAGCGACACGTGGCGCGTTGACCGTTGATCGTTGATGCCACGCCCCGCTTCCCAAAATACGGGAATACGAGTACATAACGAAGGCCCAGCGAATGATTATACATCATTGATATGGCTAAAAATGGGGTTAAATCGGAACCGTTCAAAGTGGGCACGAATCTTAAAGTCACAGGGGCAAGATGGTAATTTCATCTACAGACGGGTACGAATTGGGGACTGGGTCTCTCCTCTTAGACCTGCTAACCCATGAACAGATCTGTTCAGCTGAGAACGGGTCTCAACCCGTTAGGGACTAGTTCAACAGGATAGGAGAAATCCTGGCTTGTCCTTATCCCGAGGGGGTGGTTATAATCACCCCTATCCAGTCATACTGGGAAGTAGGGATTCATCCTGATCCTGTAAGAGATCCCCATGGCGACTATAAATACCCCTCTACCTCCTACTATCACAGGTGATCACTCTTTGTCCACTTAAGCTCTTTCCCTTTACTTTTTCTGGTATTGGCAAGAGCGTCGGAGGGTTCGTCGCTGGGATCCATCCCGGTGTTTCGAACGTTTGTACAGGTCCGTGGGAGCACCAAGGAGTCAACTTGTCAACAAGGAAGAAGTAGGATTCAGCCTATTCGAGTTCCTACGAACCTACAAATTCTGTCTATTGCCCCCACACCAGATCCAGCGGCAACAGATTGACGCCGTCTGTGGGAAATACTCGACAAGCAACCCCACCTTCCTCCTTCTGCCAAAGCTACTCCCAGCCAAGCCTCCCAAGAGGAAGCCCGCAAACTCCAACCGAAGAACAACCTCTTCTCATCCTCCTCCTCCTCCGGAGGATCTCCCTCCACCCGTCCAGCAAGCCCTGCAGCTCGAACAGCAGGCTCCTTAGTCTATTCTGCAGCCTATAGAGCTCGAAGCAACAGTGGGGGAACCCTCTCGGCGGACCTGCCACAAGCAACCTATACATCAGGTTCGGGTGTCCATCCACAATGCCTCCACGAACTCTATGGCCTCCCATAGTCCTCCTACGCCGATGGATCTGCGAGACATGCTCAACAATCGGCAGAATGAGCCAGGGCCCGATCTCCGGACCCATCTAGATGAGAGGCGGACCCGCGAGGCGAACCCTCGCCGGGAGCACCAGAGGGATCGGTCACCACGCGGATCAGATCGCAGGGGGTCCAACTCTCCCCAGAGGCAGAGAGATTCACCCCCGCATTGCCCAAGACAAAGCTGCTCTCCCCGGCTGGCCGTCCTACAGCTCGAGTCAATCGCGAGCAGGAGGCTCCTGTCACAGGGCGGAATTTCAGCAATTCCAGGAGGCGATCCTTCGGGCGCTCAACGCCACCCCCAACAACGGCTATCGGGCTCCCAGCCCTCGGCCAGCTCCTCTCCATCATCGCCTCTCCCGAAGTCCCAGACTGGCTCCGAGCCATCACCGCCGTTCCCTAAGTCCTAGGCCGGCTCCGAACCATCGCCGCCCTTCTCCTGATCACCACCGCCGCTCCCGAAGTCCGCAGCCTACTTTGAGTCATCCTCGTCATTCTATCAGTCCACCACCTACCCAGAGCCATTGCCGTCACAGCCCCAGCCCTCCTCGACATGGGGACGAGTCTCGAGGCTCAGCAAGGTACGACCGAAGGGAGGACTCGGTCTACCGCCGTCTCCATGAGATTGAGAGGCACCTCAGCAAGTTAGACAGAGATGATGAGCAACAGGCGAGGAACCTTCGCCCAAGTAGGCCTCCATTCTCCCGCGCCATCATGGAGGCCCCTGTCCCAGACAACTTCAAGCCTCCGCAATTCGAGACTTACACCCGAGAGTCGGACCCCGCAGATCACATTAAGAGTTTCAAAACTCTCATGATGATCCATCATGTATCCGATGCCCTCCTCTGCAAGACCTTCCCGGCCACACTCAAGGGGCCGGCTCAGAAGTGGTATTCTCGTCTTGCACCGGCGTCTATCTTCTCCTTCGATCAGTTCTAAGGCCTCTTCCTCACGCATTTCGTGAGTAGTCGCCGCTCCGAGAAGATGAGCACCTCGCTGCTCTTCCTCAGCCAAAAGAAGGGCAAACGGCTGAGGGATTATGTCAAGAGGTTCACTACCGAGGCTAGGTCCATCGCCTCATTGGATCAGTCGGTAGCTTCGGCTGACTTCCAATCCAATGTCACCAACCCCGACCTCAGGGCTTCCTTGGCCAAGAAGCCTCCTCGGGAATTCTCCGAGCTCCTCCTTAGGAGCGAGAAGTACATCCGAGCTGAAGAGGCTCTCAACCGCCCCACTCTGGAGGGGTCGTCTTCCGAGAACAATCGGAAGACTGCAGAGAAGAAGGAGCTAAGAAGCTTCAAAAGGATAACGGGGGTCAGCGGTGCCCTCTCCCCCGCTTCGAGAAGTTTACCCCACTCAACGCGAGTGTCTCCACCATCCTGACGGAGATTGGGAATGAAGGTCTTCTGCCGCCACCTCCGAATATGAACACCTCTAGGAAGAAGAGAAACCGGGACAAGTGGTGCCGTTTCCATTGGGACCACGTGCACGACACCGATGATTGCCGGGCCCTAAAGGATGAGATCGAGGCCTTTATCCAGAGAGGGTAGCTCACTCGGTTTGTGAGGAGGGACAGAGCAAATCTGCCTCCGCCACCTAAGGGGGATAATAGGCGAACAGAGCAGCGCACGAAGACTCTGGAGGCCGAAGTAGAGGCCATCTTGCACCTGATACACAAAGGGCCCAATGGGGGGAGATTCTAACTCCTCCCGAAAAGCCTTCGTTAGGGAAGTCAACTCCATGTAGAGCCACCCTCCCGCTAAGGGCCTAGGAGTCCCTGTGACATTCTCCGATAGGGACTTGGAAGGCATCCGCATGCCCCACTGCGATACCCTCATCGTCAACCTCAAAATGGCCAACTTCGACGTTCGCCAGGTGCTGGTGGACAATGGAAGTTCGGTCAACATTCTCTTCTTAGAGGCGTTCAAAGGCCTCCAACTATCAAGAGACCGGCTCAAGCTGGCTGGCTACACCCTTCATGGATTCACTGGGGTTCCGGTAACGATCGAGGGAGTTATAACTCTCGACGTCACCGCTGGCAAAGCCCTGGTCACTCACACGGAGCCGATGGACTTCATGGTGGTGGACGTGAAGGCTGCCTACAATGTGATCCTAGGCCGACCAGGCCTCGTCGCGCTCCAAGTCATCCCTTCCGCTTACCACATGAAGATGAAGTTCCCCACCCCCGTAGGGATAGAAGAAGTAAGAGGGAGTCAGGAGGCGGCTCGTAAGTGCTATATGACCTCGATGGGAGGTCCGGTCCTCTCCCTAGAATCCCTCAAGCTCCTACCGGAGAGTAGCCAAACCATCTCTGAACTGGTGGATGAACTAGAAGAAGTGGCCTTTTCAGAGGAAGACGCCACCAAGACGTTCCGGGTCAGCAAGGCACTCCCCCACTCCATCAAAGAAGACATCTCCCAGTGCATAAGGGAGAATCACGATCTCTTTGCCTGGACCGCGGCCGACATGCCTGGGATCTCCGAGGAGCTCCTATTGCACCATCTTAGCGTTGCCCCGGGTGTGAAGCCCGTTCAGCAGAAGCGCTACAAGTTCGCTCCCGAGCGTCAACAAGAGATCAAAGAAGAAGTCAAAAATCTCCTCAACGCTCGGTTCATCCAGGAGGTAAACTATCCCGAGTGGCTATCCATTGTTGTGATGGTCAAGAAAGCCAACGGGAGCTGGAGGATATGCATCGACTTCACCGATCTCAATAAGGCGTGCCCAAAGGAACTTTTTCCCCTTCCAAGCATCGACATCCTGATCGATGCGACCTTCGGGCACGAGCTCCTTAGTTTCATGGACGCTTTCTCTAGGTACAACCAGATTCGGATGTTCCCTCCCGACATCCTGAAGACCTCCTTTGTGACGGACTAGGGCCTGTACTGCAACAGGGTAATGCCGTTCGGCTTGAAGAACGCGGGAGCTACTTATCAACGCCTCGTGAGCAGGGTATTCTGAGACCAGACTGGCCGAAACATGGAAGTTTACGTAGACGACATGTAGGTCAAGAGCACCCGAGGGCAAGAATATGACCTTGACCTCTAAGAAGCCTTTGAGGTGCTCGGAGGCACAATATGAGGCTGAATCCGAACAAGTGTGCATTCGGAGTCTCATCTGGCAAGTTCTTGGGGTTCACGATCAGCCAGATGGGCATAGAAGCCAACCCCGAGAAGATCCAGGCCATTCTCAAAATGGCTCTTCCCTCCAACGTCAAAGAGTTACAGAGGCTCACGGGGTGCCTCGCAGCAATTGGGCGGTTGCTCTCCAAGTCCGGGAAAAAGTGTCTCCCCTTCTTCAAGGCCCTCAGGGGGGCTAAAGGCTTCGAATAGGGGGAACATCAACAAAAGTTCTTCGAACAGCTCAAGGCATACTTAGCTAACCCCCCGCTCTTGAGCAAGCCGACGCCTGGGGAGGTCCTCTACCTATATCTCGCCGCTTCGGAGCAAACTCTCAGCGCGGTCCTTGTAAGAGAAGAGGATAGAACGCAGAGGCCCATCTATTGTATGAGTAAGGTCCTCTGGGATGCCGAACTCCGTTACCTGAAGCTGGAGAAGATGGCTCTTGCCTTGGTTATGGCAGCCCGAAAGCTCCGCCCCTACTTCCAATCTCATTCGGTTGTCTTCCTTACCGACCAGCTGCTGAAGCAAGTTCTCCATAAGCCCGAGACCTCTGGGTGCCTGATGAAGTGGTCCATCGAGCTGAGCCAACATGACATCAACTACCAGCCAAGAATAGCAATCAAGACCCAAGCCCCGACCAAATTCATTGTGGAGAGCACCATCCCCGACCCTTGCGAGTCATTTGCCGACCCCTTCGTCTGGACCGTTTATGTGGATGGGTCTTCTTGCGCTGACAGAAGTGCGGCTAGCGTTATCTTGGCCAGCCCAAATGCTTTCGTCCTCCAATACTCCCTCCGCTTAAACTTCCCGGCATCAAACAACGAAGCAGAGTATGAGGCCCTCATAGCGGGGCTCTGCATGGCTCGTAAAGCCGGGGCCAAGCACGTCAGAGTCTTCAGTGATTCGCAGTTGGTCGTCAACCAAGTATCGAGGGAATACGAGGCAAGGGACGAGTGTATGGCCAAGTACTTGGCAAAGGTTAGGGAGCTTCTAGCCTTATTCGAAGATGTTCAACTCCAGCGGGTTCCTCGAGAGGAAAACACACAAGTGGATGCTCTCTCTAAGCTCGCCTCCTCGTTCCTCCAAGGTCTAGAGCGAACCGTCTTGATAGAGGTCCTCCTCAGACCAAGTATTGATGAAAATAACCCGGAGCCGATGGAAGCCTACCCCTTAACATTTGGGGAGAACTGGATGAGGCCCCTCCTCGAGTACCTCAGAGATGGAGTCCTTCCCGAAGACTCGAAAGAGGCAAGGAGGACCAGGATACGAGCCGAGCGGTAAACCCTCCTTGATGAAGTCATGTACAAACTCTCTTACACCCAGATCGACGATCGACCCTATCTGAGGTGCCTCTCCCCGAAGGAAGCTCTCTATGCCCTAAAGGAGGCCCATGACGGTTTGTGTGGCGCGCACTTGGGAGCGAGATCCCTTGCCCGAAAACTCTTGAACTACGGCTACTTCTGGCCCACACTACTGAGTGACTCCGAGGAGTATGTCCGCCAGTGCGACTCCTGCCACAAATTCGTCCCGATCCGTCGCCTGCCCCAAGCACACCTCACCTCCTTGGCATGTCCAATCCCCTTCGCGATGTGGGGGATGGATTTGCTTGGACCCTTCCCTCCAGCGCCGGGCCAGCTGAAGTTCTTAGTTGTGGCAATAGACTACTTCTCAAAATGGATCGAGGCTGAACCTCTCTCGATAATCACCGAGCACAAGATCCAGAAGTTCTTTTGGAAGAACATCGTTTGCCGGTTTGGGGTACCCCGCATCCTCATAACTGACAATGGGACTCAATTCGTGGGAGCGACTTTTCGTAACTTTTGCGCTGACCTCGGCATTCAGCAGCGGTTATCCTCGATAGCTCATCCTCAGTCCAATGGCCAAGCGGAGAACGCAAATCGACAAATCCTCTCCGGCCTGGAGAAGAGGCTTGACAAATTCACTAAGGGGCTATGGGTCGAACAACTCCCGAACATGCTTTGGAACTATTGCACCACCAAAAGAGCTCCGATGGGGGAGTCCTCCTTCAACCTCACATATGGATCCGAAGCCCTCATCCTCTTAGAGGTGGGCCTACCTTCACCCCGAATAATAGCCTACAATGAAGCGCAAAATGCGAACCAGCTTCGCAACTGCCTAGACCTCATAGACGAAGTCGGCAAGAGAGCTGCAATTCGACAAGAGACCTACCGCCGTAGGATCACTCAGTCTTACAACAAGAGGATACAACCAGCCAACCTTAAAGAGGGAGACCTAGTGCTCCGAAAGTTGTCAATTTCCAATCCAGCCAAAAAAGGCAAGCTGGCACCCAATTGGGAAGGACCATATTGGTTCTCCAGAGTTATTCGTCCAGGCGCGTATCAACTCGAGGGCCCGGGGGGTAGGAGAATACCGAGGACATGGAACGTGGAGCACTTGATGAAGTACCATGAGAGTGTCTAAACACCGCTCCAAGCAACTTCCCCAAGAGCGCTCCATAAGACATGTCTAAAGTCCTTACTTGTATTTTCTTTTTATCAAAGTGTAAAATCGGCTCGCAACTTATAAGCGGCCGCCAAATTGTTTCCAATAAAAGTAATCTTTCCTCGCAAGTTTTCTATTCTTGAGTAGTCTAACTCTACTTAGCAAGTTCTCTATTTTTGGGTAGTCTAACTCTACTTACAAAAAAAATTTGCGTTAAAACGACACGCTTGGAATCCAAGACTTGGTTTGACTCTGCTTTAACTAATTGCTTCTAAGCGAGTACGAAGCAGATCACCATTCAGAATTGCTCCTACAGTTGTTGATACTTTCAAAACGACACCCTTGGAGTCCAACACTTGGTTCGACTCCGCTTCAACTACTTGCATCTAAGCAAGTACGAAGCGGATCACCATTCGGAATTACTCCTACAACTGTTGATATTTTCTAAACGACGCGCTTGGAGTCCAACACTTGGTTTGACTCTGCTTCAACTACTTGCTTCTAAGCGAGCATGAAGCGGACCACCATTCGGAATTGCTCCTACAGCCATTGGTATTCTCTAAACAACAAGTTCGGAGTCCAACACATGGTTCGACGCAACTTTTGCCACTAGCAAACGAGTAAGTATAACGCATCCCACCATTCGGTATTGCTCCTACAACTGTTGACAACTACAAATGCTAGCAAAGCACACAAGTTCACAAAACAAGTGTTATTTCATTAAAGTTTGAGAGAAAAGTCTAATTACAGACAACCGACTCAACTTTACATCGAGATACAAAACTTGTGAAACCAAGATTACCAAAAAGTTACTTCAGCGCCTCTTAGGGGCTGGGATACTCCGGTTAAGAGACACACGGGGGCGACGAATGTTGTACTACCGATGCCCTACCTTGGCGAACGTCCCTAGGCCAGCGAGCCGAGAAGCATCGTCTGCACCCGATCTAACGGTGGCCCCAACAGATGCTTCGCTCGACGAAGCTGCCATGCCACTTTGCGCATCTCCAGGGTCTCGATGTATGGGCGACGAGCGAAGCACGAGCTCGCAGAACGACATCTCGCTGTTATACTCTTCTCGAGTGCAAGAGGTAGTTCTGATAGTGCTTTCCTCAGATCTTGGTCGAAGACGAGTGACCACTGCCTCGAGCTTGACAATTTGCTCTTTAAGCGAGTCTTCCTTCACGTTTATCTTCAGATGAGACAGTCGCATCGATCCTGCACCTTGAGAGCCATCGGTGATCGTCCGCTGAAGGTGAGCAACCTCCATGCTTTTATTGAAGGTCACCTTCTTTAGCTCGTCGACAGAGAGTGACGAAGGTGCTTATGCTTCAAGCCGAGGTTGGCAGCCGCCGACGAGCCCACGTCATCGCCTTCGGGGGTCATCTCGCTAATCCTATCTTCCAAGCGTCTCCTCTCTATGTCTCGGCGAACTAGGGTTGATCTCAGGTGATTCGGCTCATACTTTGCTTTATGGAGATCCGACTCCACTTCGTGCAGCCGCTCTTGGTTCCTCGCGAGTCCCAATCTCGTCGCCCCTAGACCAGCCTTGAGACGAGCCACTTCGGCCATCTGAGGCACTTCGGCAACTTGTAGCGCTTCTATGATCTGAAAAGAGCCAGAGCACGGATCTACTAAGTTTACACGACTCGTACCTAGCGAGTCAGAAAAACGAGACAAAGTTCGAAACTCTTCCAACACTTAGAAAAAAAAATTCTCCAACACTTAGAAAAAAAAAATTCTCCAACACTTAGACAAAAAAAGAGAAGTTTTTTCATTCAAAGTAAAGGCAGTGCCCAGTCCGCAACGAGGCAATACATAGAGAACGAAAGAGAAAAAAAAGAGGCAACTGAGTCAAGGAGCCACCTCGAGGTGCTGCTCCGAGGCGCTCTCGCTCGGCAATGTCACGAGCGACCCTTTGGGATTCGCCACCTCCTCATCATCGCCTTTGGCTCCTTCACCTTCCCCTTTAGGCTTGACCTCGGGTAGGGGAATGATCTCCTCGCCTTCTACTGGGTCGTATAGGTGGTACCCCGAGCTGTCGAAGTCGGGGAAACGAGCCGCAACATGTTTGAGGGCCCGAGCGTAGGCCTCCTCCATGTTGGTCATCATATGGGCCTCCGCCTCGTCTTGGATGGCCCTCCTCGCCTCGTCCACCTTCGCCTCTTGCTCCTTCAGCGCCTCCTCCAACACCTTCAGGGCCTTCGCCAGCTCCTCCTCAACACGAGCCTTCTCCTTCTCCAACACCCCGACCTTTGCCGCTTCGGCCGCTGAGCACTCGAGCGCCTTGTCAAGAGCAGCCTCAAGGACGCCGACCTCGGCAGCTTGCAATGCCGAGAGCCATTGCTCGGCTTCGAACAACTTCACTGCCTTGGCGCGCTCCGCCCGTTCTCGGTCGTTCGACAACTTCAGCTCCTTCTCCTGCTCGGTGAACTATTCGAGCATGTGGCTGAAGTGGCAGATGGTCTGAAAACAGAAGGAGAAGAACATGAGAACCAACAATCGTGAACTCCGAAGTTTAAGAGAGCAGAGCGAGAACACTTACCAACATCGTCGATCGAGTGATCTCCAATGCATCGTCGCTGACCGTGCCAGCCTTCAGAGCTGCGTGATCCTTCGGGGTTGGCAAGTGACGCACGGCCTACATGCACATTGTCGCGTCACCGAGGAAGCCATCTAGCTTCATCACTCTCCAGTCCGGGATGAAGAGTTTCTTGTATTCTTCGGTGAGGATGGCCTCTGCTTCGGCCGTAAGCGGCAGCACCCCGAGGGCCAGTGCAGCTCCGACCGAGAATGCCCCGCTTGAAAACTCAGGGGCATCAGCCAAGGGGAGCGTGACCTGTGGAGCCAAAGGGGGAGTTGCTGACCAAGTCAACGACGGCCATAGGAGCCGAGGGCGTCTGCGCCGCTTGGCTGAAAGGGGGCCCCGTCGTCATCCTCTTCCTCTTCTTGCTGTCCGTCGCCTTCACCGCTGCCACGCTCCTCTTCGCCATAAGATCCTTGAAGTCCATGCCGGGGGCTTCTGAAGAAGAAAAATCAGAGAAAGAGTTAGTGATATAAAAAGAAACATATATAAGCTAAGGAAAAGAAGTAAAAATAGATAGAGCATACTAGGGTCATTCAGACTGAGACCCCCACCGAAAGGACCTCCTCAGTGATATCTTTCCAATCGAGGGTCTGAAGACCGAGGATCTTCGACACGACATCCTCTTCTTCCTTAGTCAGCACCGGCTCGGCCTTCACCCACTTCGGAACGTCCTCCTTCCACACCGTCGGAAAGCTCCACGGCTCGGGGCCTCGGATCAAAAAATACTTCTTATTCCAATGCTTGATGGAGTCCGGGTTCTCGATCAGTTTGACCTTCCTTCCTCGGCGACAAGTAGTACCGGTACTCCATCTTGCTCATTCGATAGATCCGGTAGAGGCTACGAAGAATGACGAGCTAAGGCTGGACGCCGATCGCCTGGCTCTGGAGGATGAAGGCTATGACGTGCCGCCACATGTTTGGCATGAACTGCACTGGACTCAAGCCATACCATTGTAGCACCTCAACTACGAATGGCGGTAGGGGTAGCTGAAGGCCAGAATTGAGTGCGTCGTATGGGAAGATGCAGGTGTCTGGCGACGTCCCCGTACATGCTCGGAAGCCTGGATCGGGGAGGAGCAGGGTGTACTCCTTCGGAATATGGAACCCCTTCCAAATTCGATGAAGATCCGCCTCGTTCATAACCCAGGGGATCTCGTCTACCTCGAAAGGGTCCCTCGGACTGTTCTCCTCGTAGGCAGCCGATCTCCCTTGCACCGCCTTCAACAAAATATCTCCGGAGTAGCTCCTGATCATTTCGAGGCTTGACAGTGTCGACGGTAGCCAACCCAGTGCACCAGCCCCCCTCACCTTCTCCATAATAGTCTCGACGATGGCCGACTTCGCCACTTCCTTCCCCTTGCTCTGGGGGACCACTAGAGCTCGGTCGGTCTCTTGGTCTGAGGTGGAGGTCTCATTCCCCGACAACACTCTAGACATCTCAAGTTAGGGTTAAGATAATTTACCTTGAAGTGACGTCTACGGTTAGAACAGCTCGCCAGCAAACGCTAGCTGCGTCGCTCGAGAGCAAAACTGGCTTAAGTGAGAAGTGAAAGTAAAAGTGAGAAGTAAGAAATGAGGAGATGGGGAGGCGGTGAAAACTTATAGCATTAAGGCAGATTCGGGTGGGCTTTCAAATGCTTTGGGCCCCCACAGCGGCCCACCAGAAACCTAAGTGCCAAAATTCTCATGATCCACGCCTCTCGCCTCAGGATTCGCACCTGATCTTCATCAGACAGCCCAGATCGTGCCATGTCGGTCGGAACCCAAATCTGAGCAACGTGTATTCTGAGCTGCGTATTGGAGAAAAATGAATTTCTCCTCGTGATTCATGCCTGATCTTAATCAGACGACTCAAATCTCGCCGTGTCGACAGAAATCACGTTTTCGCGTGATCCACGCCTTTTTTGCCTCGTGATTCGTGCCTTATCTTCATCAGATGGCCCAGATCGTGCCACGTCCCTCGGAACCCAAATCCGAGCAACTTGCATTCTGAGCTGCATATTGGAGAAAAATGACTTTCTCCTCGTGATTCACGCCTGATCTTAATCAGACAGCTCAGTTCTCGCCGCATCGACAGAAATCATGTTTTCTCGTGATCCACGCCTTTTTGCCTCGTGATTCGTGTCTGATCTTCATCAGATGGCCCAGATTGTGCCACGTTGCTCGGAACCCAAATCCGAGCAACTTGCATTCCAAGCTGCATATTGGAGAAAAATAACTTTCTCCTCGTGATTCGCGCCTAATCTTAATCAGACGGCTCAGATCTTGCCGCGTCGACAGAAATCACGTTTTCTCGTGATCCATGCCTTTTCTACCTCGTGATTCATGCCTGATCTTCATCAAACGGCCTAGATCGTACCACGTCGCTCGGAACCCAAATCCGAGCAACTTGCATTCTGAGCTGCAACCTGGAGAAAAACGACTTTCTCCTCGTGATTTGCGCCTGATCTTAATCAGACGGCTCAGATCTCACCGTGTCGACAGAAATCACGTTTTCTCATGATCCATGCCTTCTACATCGTGATTCTCGACTGATCTTCATCAGACGCTCCAGATTGTGCCACGTCGCTCGGAATCCCAATCTGAGCGATTGGCACACCGAGCTGCACATGCGGAGAAAATGCTATCAAGCCATAAGAACCGTCCAATCATCTCAAAATTCGTGCCATAACCTGGTGAACATTCCAGATTCAGCCACATGGTCGAATACAGATCCACCGTCGGATCGTCTAGATATTCGCACCGATGCCAGATGGACGCCCCAGATTGCGCCACGTCGCTCAGAATCCCCAATCTAAGTGACTGGCATTCCGAGCTGCCCATATGGAGAAAATTCTACCGAGCTACACGAGCCGTCAGATCACTTTGAAACTCGCGTCACGAACCGATCAAGGCCGCAGATTCGTCCACGTCGCTCAACGCCGCCCCACCGTCTGATCGTTCAGAACTTCGCACTGACACACAATGGACGGTTCAGATTGCGCCACGTTATAAATCCGGTGATAAATACATTTATTTTAATTAAAATTCGAATTAATTATTTAAAAATTGCAAAAAAATAATTAAAAATTCAGAAAAATTTATTGAAAATTCTAAAAAAATAATTATAAATTCGGGAAAAATATTTTGAAGCTCCTGGATAAATAATTGTTTGTTAGAATAATTAATTGATGCTTCTTGAAATTAAATTGTTGCTTCGCAAAATTAAATAACTAATTCGAAAAAGTAATTAAAAAATGGGGAAAAATCACCAAAAATCTAGAAGAGCCTAGGAGCCAACTTGGGCGATTACTTGCTCAGAAAGGCACCGTCACCCCTCAAACGAGATTCGAACATCCTTCGAGGGCTCCGATAAAACCCTATACGCCATTAAAACAACAAAACTACTCCCCAAAGGCTGTAACGCATAGTCTTTGGGAGTGGGGGGCCCGTGATATGGCAAAAAATGGGGTTAAATCAGAACCGTTTAAAGTGGGTATGAATCTTAAAGTCACAGGGGCAAGATGGTAATTTCACCTACAGACGGGTCCGAATTGGGGACCGGGTCTCTCCTCTTGGACCCGCTAACCCATGAACGGATCTGTTCAGCTGAGAACGGATCTCAATCCATTAGGGACCAGTTCAACATGATAGGGGGAAATCCTAGCTTGTCCTTATCCTGAGGCGGTGGTTATAACCAACCCTATCCAACCACACTGGGAAGTAGGGATTCATCCTGATCTTGAAAGAGATCCCCACGGCGACTATAAATACCTCCCTACCCCTACTATCACAGGTGATCACTCTTTGTGCACTTAAGCTCTTTCCCTTTACTTTTTCTGGTATTGACAAGAGCGTCGGAGGGTTCATCGCCGGGATCCATCCTGGTGTTTCGAACGTTTGTGCATGTCCGCGGCAGCACCAAGGAGTCAACTTGTCAACAAGGAAGAAGTAGGATTCAACTTGTTCAAGTTCCTACGAACCTACAAATTCTGTCTATTGCCCCCACACCAGATGCAGCAGAAATAATCATCCATATACTGTAACAGATTAACTCAGCAATATACAAGAGAATACAACCACACAAGAGAAATGTAACCACATAAACAATGAATAAACTCCAAAATAATCATGAAATAAATTCACCAAATAATAATCCAACATCTGAGATAAAACAAACTTCGGGTCATAAAAGTCCAAGAATACAAAGTATGATAAAAGCAATATAATAAGCAAATAACAAGAGATAGCTATAGATGTCTAATGTCCAGCTCCGATCTTCAGAGAGTTTGCTCACCAAGTTCTTCTGGTATTGCTCCTTCAGTACCTGTAAACTCTTGATCTAAAAAGAGAGAAAGGAGTGTCCTTAGAGCAAATCGTGGAAAAAATTAGAGAAAAACAAAGGATAAAGGAAACATGTATATTGAAGAAAAAAGACAGGATCAAAGTCAAAAAATAAAGCAAAGAGCAGGCAATAATATCAAAGGTCTACAGTAATCACACATGTAATGAGTATGTCAAGTCAAGCTCCATACAGTATCAAGCATGCAGGTTATTAATCATTTTATTAGCCTATCTAGGGCACGTACTACTGCATCCCATACTACAGGTTTGGCGCAAACATACAGTGAACGTTTTAGACTAATGGTGAATTCACGGTTCGTGTACTCGGCCCAGTAATCAGGAATTTACGGGATGTACGGGATTTACGGATTTTTTGGGATTTCGAGAATTTCAAGATTTTGGGATTTTTGGGATCTTTGGGATGTTCAGGATGTTCAGGATGTTCAGGATTTAGCTGACGAGGGACCCCTAGATTGTTCACTACCAAGTCAACCCATAATATTCTGGCTTTTTATTAGTTTATTTTCGTCCTATGTGAGCATTCAAGAAAGTGTCAATATTGTATGATACTAAGTGTGACTAATTCTATTCATTACTGACAAAGCAAGAAGCAAACAAGTCAATTACACACAACTTACATGATCAGGATAGCATGACCTTGTTGTACTAAAATATGGATTACTGCTACTATAGAAAAGCAAATCTGGAGCCGTCAGAAGTTCTAGAAAGTAGACTTCCACACAGTTCCAGCAAATATATATTTAACATTTAAAGGTTACGGAAACTAGGGTGAAACTCCTATTCTTTTCAGGTTTTATGTTCAGGCAGCATGATGTAAATTACGTTTACCTATTTGTTTCAGATCAGAAAACTCATCCAATAAATCTATAAAAATTCTGGGTCATTCCTACACATGTCTAGGTTCAACTAGATTTATTTCAGATTTTTATTTTACTGTTTCAACAAGATACACATGCATTTGTGGATCTAAAAATTTTGACACAGCTGTACTAAAATGATGATATCGAACAGATTACACATCGGAAATCAAATCCGCAAAAAGGGTAGTAAACTAGACATCTAAGGCTAAATTTCATGTTCAGAAAGTTATTTCAAAATACGACAGCAACATGGTCGAAAAACTGATTCAAAAAGAAATAACTAGTAGTCCAGAATTTATCTTGACATGAATAGGCAACAATTAAATCATAAAACCATATTTTTCATGCAAATTAATATTCAAAGTGTCCTTAGGTGTTCAACATGCATAATTTCAATTCTTAGATACAAATTCATAAGCATGGTAATAAATCAAATTCAGTCTAACAGGTTCAGTTCATCAAACAAGTCCACAATATGGATCTAGTTATTTTCATGTAAGTGCATATGCATGAAACAATAGGGACTAGATTTTAGATCAAAGAGAACGGCACGATGTTAAGAATATCTCGGGTTAGCACATGTAAACCCCTAATAGACTTAATGGAAATGTCAAATAACAGCATGATAAGGAAAAGTATGAGATCTACTTGCAGAGATCAAAGGAGTCTTGAACAAAATAAAATACTAGTTCAAGAAGAAACTTGCCTGTTAGACGGTTAATTCGAATAACTAGAAGAGTGTAGGCCTGCCCTGTTGTCTAAAGCCCTGGGTATACACGCAGGCATCTGTGTTCCAAGCAGCATTGAATAAGGTAGGGAATAACGTTGCTATACTGTGCCCCTCCAACCATCTTGAGGTCCAGAATTTGATAGACTGGCCATTGCCGAGTGTCCAGGAAGTACATCAAACTGTGCTTTAAGTCTGTATATGCTCTTCCAAAAATCCTCCACCCCAGATTGTATTTCTTGGCGTTTCTCCACTACTGGCGTCTTCTCGGTCAAGTCTGCCTATCAATTCTTCAGCATCTCGGGTTTGATTACTCCCTTCTATAAGGTGTGTTGGGTCTCATTGGCGCCGCTCAAGTGTAAAATCTTCATCTGGATGTTGAGTTCGGAAGCACTCAACTCTAAAGCATGCCTCATCTCCAAAGGCTGGAACGGTGATCCGGCATGCACATCTTGCGCATGTCCGATGGAAACCACATACCATATATACTTTGAATGCCCCACTGCTTGCCAACTATGGCACTATTTCATGCAGCGATTTGACATCACATACCTCCCCTCCTTTGTCACGGAATGCTTCTCACAGTGGTGTTTCGATCACCACAAACACAAATTCACTTCCTCATGGCACTTGATTACTATTGCATCGTGTTGGAGTATTTGGAAGGCTAGAAATGAATCTGTTTTTCATGACAAATCTATTACAGGAGAAACACTTGTTGCTAACACTAAATTTTGGATTTCTCATTGGTTAGATGCAAGCTGGGATTCAAAGATGAAGCACAAGATTATCAAAGAACTGCAAGCCACCGAGGACACAGACCTTATGATACCAGCTGCAGCAACATCCTCCCATCCCAGTGCTGAGGACTCTCAAGTGTGATTGTATCTCCTTATCTGTTATAACTGTTGTATGTTTTGGAGGCTTGCCCTTATGCCTCAGTTTTGCTTGGTGTATGATTTTGTGGTTGATCTGGCCTTTTTGTGTCTGCGATGGGTAATGAGGCAAATAAGTGATAGGATCATAGGGTTGGGCTAGTTGAGGTGCAAGACAGATGTCCGCTGCCCTCTCTACGTCCCAGCCCTATGCAATCTCGATCTTCTTTTGCTTCATAACCTTATCGCCTTGGCCTTGCGATCGACATCAGCTTGTAATGTTAAGACTCTGTTTTCTTTATAATATATTTTTGTGAGGTAGGTTAACTCCTACCTTTTGCTAGTCATTTTTTTTTAATTCGAATAACTAGAATAACGGGATTAGAATCCCGGGCGACGATCGAAAACACGTGCGAGACACCCCACAACACGATCCAAAACAACAAGAGTAACCTGTAACACCCCACAATTTATTTAAATTAAAAATGCATTTTTTTTAATTTTTGCACGTATGATGCACGTGCAAATTTTTATTCTCATTTTGTTACTCTCATTTACTAATTTTTAGCATGCATAAGTTTCAATTAGCCTTCTTTTGATCCATAGACCTAAAGATTAAAATCTAGCCCATTAGGAGAAGAGCCCACTAGGATAATTAAATTAATCAATTAGAAGTGAGCCTATGAATCAAGCCCATTAATAAAATCACAATTTAATTTGAGTTTGGACTAATACATGACAAGTTACAACTTTTTGTGCACATTTAGGACTATCAAAATTGTATTTAATTTGATTGTGCATGTGTGCATATATGCACACATTGTGTGGTCGGGTTGTACCTTGGGTTTGACCGGGTTGGGCTAGTGGGGGGAGAGGAAGAGTTGGAGTTTTGGGGGTTGAGATGATGAAGGGTTGGAAAGATGAAAAGTTGTAGGTTTTAGGAGTTTAGAACATGAAGAGTTGTAAGAATTAATATGGAGAGATATTACGTGTAAAATTATGCATAATAGACCCTAACCATACCCTATAAATAGAGCCTCATTTCCTACATCTCCTTTGCACCAAACACATAATCAAAAGAAAAGAAAAGAAAGAAAAAGAAAGAGAGTGAGAGAGTTCTTTTACTTGGAGGAATTGCTAGGAGGAGAAGTCATTACTAGGAGAAGGAGCTTTGCTAGGAGCAAGGAAGTGCTTGTGGAGCTAGGAGCTAGAAGGAGTCCTTTTCATTAGTAGCTTTCATTCTTCAATTAAGGTGGGTGTTCTCATGCTTTATAATTTAGAACTATGCATGCTAGAGATAATAAATGAGTATTATAATTTGATATAATGAAGTAGAATACATCTATACATTGGTTGTAATGAAAGATGCTATTAACATTATGTTAGTGAGTGATCTCTTCCTTTCTAAAGTAGGATTTGCATGCTAATAGTTTAATGAGTAAAAATTGAATGTGATATGTGTAGAGAAGAATCCATGCTAGCATAACATGCAATGTTTTTGTTGAAGCTTAGTAATTGATTGTTACCATGCTAGTTGAAAAGAAGAGTGCAACTAAAGAAATAATCACATGGTCCATGTTAGAATGTTTGCAAATTCTTGTTTTTCAAATGTGTATGAGAAATTGTTAGAGAAATATTTTATTGTAACATATGATTTAGAAACATAATGCTTAACAGGAAGAAATGAGAAAGATCAATTTTTGTTGTTTTTTTTACATGTTGACATATGTTAAAAATATGATTCTTCGCATGAAAGAAACCCTTGAGATATCCATGGTTGATTTAGAGACACATTTGGTTTTAGCAGAAAATTTTTAATTTGCATAATGATGGACTTAAACTAGTTTTTAATAAACATGATTTCTACATTTCGAGTTTTGATGAAAAAATGCGAATTTTTATAAAGAAGGGAAAATTTATTTAGAGAATGAAAACATATTCTAAAAACAAGTTTGAATTGGTTATTATTATTTATTTTTTTAAGTTTGCATCTCAGTCCAAAAGTGAGGTTTAGTCCAATGTCCTAAATGATTGGATTATTGGGTAAATAAGTTTTATTAAAAGAAACCAAATTCAGAACAGTATAAACAAAAGTACACTAATACAACTTCTAAACAGAAAATATACTTGCACTTACTGGTTAGCCAGTGCAATATAGAGCATTGTTGAAAGAGACCCTAGCTTCGAAACTTGATAGTTGCTTTTATTTTTACTCTTTTAATTAATTCCTGAAACAGAAATGAATTCATAAGCATTTTGACAATAAATTAGACACAAAGTCCAATTGGACTTTATGGCCAGAGCGATGGGGTTTGGGCTCTGTGCTGTGCCTCAGTTGGGTTCAGGGTGCGAAACTGAGCCCTATCTTTTGATTTTTTTTTTTTGGGGGTTGGGTTTTAATAAGCTAAGATGTTTTTGAATAAACTCCTATTAAGATTATGAGAGAAAAGGAAGCAATTAGAAATTATTATAAAATTTTTATTGTATATTTTAAGGAAGTAAAAAATGAGATATCAATTATTAAATAAATTTTTGACTCGAAAAATTATTATTTGGATAAAAGATTTTTACTTTGAAAAGAAGGAAAGATGGGTAACAAGTTATGGATCTCTCTTATGTAAATAAACACTTAGGTTGAGAATCTGAATTGCTTAATTTGCTAGTAGAATTTATAATGTTGGATCGTTTGTTCAAGAAAGAAATTATTTGTTCTATGTTTGAGTTAAAAATGCATGAATAGGTACTAAGATGAAACATGGATAATTGTTTAAAAATAAGTTGGAGACATAGACATGATTATGGAAGGGTGTGAATACCCATGATTCTTGTACATGAAAAATTATGATTTAAGAGTTAGTAAGACCTCGGTTACCAGCACCATTGAAAGAAAAGATTTGAGATATACTTTTGAGATATTGCCATGGAGCTATCTTGTATTTTTGTGAATAAGTCCGGTAGTGGGTAAAACTAATTCTAGGAATGATAACTCAATCATGTCTTGAACTTAAGAGTAGACACTTAAGAGAAGTGTAGTAAACCTGGGCAAACGTAAGTGGGGCACTCTATATAGTCGGGCGATGTACTTCGGGACTATAGACCCAGTTGGGCAGTGTACTCTGGGACTGTGGTTGCTTCGATGGAGACGGGTTTTTATATCCGGGACTATGCATAGTCGGGCGGATAGTTTTCGTACTCCATTGTCTATACGTATACCGAAACTAGAGTGGCACTTGCGGAGGATTCGCACGACAAGGAGTCTGTATAACAGTCGGGCAATATACTCTGGGACTGGGATTCGTACTCGTGGAATGCCTAAACCTTGTTCTTACTACTAGGTAGTTTCATGGGACTAGGATCGAGTCCTTTATTGTGGAGTACATAGGCGCTTGCCCTCGGACCTATGTAGTATGGGATGCATAGAATCCGAACAAGTGTGCATTAGTGTCATCCTAGTATAAATTGTGTGCATTAGGCATTAAGGCATGGCATACACTTACATGTTTAGCGTAGTCACATTTAACACTTTATTGTTGATTCAACTCTTGTGATTTGTTAAAGTAATGAGATCGTTATATGTATGGCATAGAGAGGATAGCCGAGTATAATATTTTCGTCAATTATAAATGACTGACATGCCCACAACTTGATGTACAGGTAATGGACTATTCATGAAGGAATAAAGCTATTATGATGCAATCGATGACTCATTTTGATAATGTTGTATAAGTTATATTTGTTTTCCATGTTGTAATCTTTTATTCTTCTGCTATGTAAACAAAGTGTAAAAGAACTCTGATGTACTATTGAAAAAGTTTTAAATTTCCTTGTAAAATTGTACGAAGTGAGGTAAAGATCCTGTGAAATCTCGAATTCGGACTTATTTGGAATCGAGGCGTTACTGATGGTATCAGAGCATGCTTCATAAGTAGTACAAATTTATAAGGAACGACACCCTAGAGTGGACACTAGCGTGTGAGTTTCAACTTATAGAGTTTTAAACTTATGTTTGCGTTGCTCTATGAGATGAAATTATTCTCCTCCTTTTCCCTATAAGATGGCCAATCAGCATGATCACCAGAATGAGGCTCCTTGGTTTGTCCACCCCGAGGATGAGGAGGAAGAACCAATGGAAGAAGAAGAAGAGGATCCAGAAGAAGAGCCAGAGGAGGAGGAAGAAGAAGAACCATTTGAGATAGAAGAAGAAGAGTTTCCCGAGTCTAGGGAGATTACTCCACCTCTGCCTGATCTTCCCGAAGACTCCTCAGACAAAGAACTCGTCCCAAATAACCCAAATGACATTGTTACTTCTTTTCGACGGGAATTGGATGCACAAAAGTGGAGAGTTAACCACTTGGAGTTACAAAGGGCTGAAGACAAGGAGCACATCCGGGAGCTGAACTTTCAAGTGTGCGAGCTTGAGAAGGTCCGACTCGTGAATGATCGAAATTTTGCTAAGTTGGATCACATCACTCGCTGGGACAAGGAAGGGCGACAGCAGAGCTTTGAAGACATGAGGAAGGAAATCCAAGACCTATGGAAAGAGTTCAGAGAAGCCAAGAGAAACTGTAGAATCTAGGATATTTTCTGTAATGGATGTAATGGAACAAAACTTTTTCTTTCTGAATGTAAAGAGTTTAAAATTTTGAATGAATAAGATTTTGTTAAAGCGATGTTATTTGTGTTAATCATGATGAATAATGATGAATTTTATGACTCAAAAATGGCACAAAGGATTATGAATGGTGAAGAGCACAACGGTGAGAATGGACTGGACCTAGAGACTGAACTGGCTCGAGTTTATCAAACCCTAAATGTTGTCGCTACAAACATCGCTGGAAACAGGGGACCAGGGCCAGCAGTGCAGATTCCGGAGGCAATCCGATTGGTTGAATCATTTAAGAGGATGAAGCCTCCGGTATTTGAGGGGCAAGCCAATCCAGACGCAGCTGATGACTGGATCGGGCAGATCGAGACACTGTTTGATGTACTAGAAACCCCAGAGGCCAACAAGGTGAAACTAGCTACCATTCAACTTGAAAAGGATGTGGGTGTCTGGTGGTAATCGCTAAAAAGGACCTTGGGCAATGTACAACTCTCTTGGGAAGACTTTCTTGATGAATTCAGGAGCCACTACTTTCCATTGGATGTTCAGGAAAAGAAGGCCATGGAATTCCTGAGCTTGCAGCAGGGCAGAATGTCGGTAAGGGATTATGAGACTAAGTTTAACTAGCTCTCCAGGTATGCACCTGAAATGGTACAGGATGAAGCCAAGAAGGTGCACAAATTTGAGCAAGGGTTGAGACCTAGTCTGAGATCCAGGATGACACCTTTGGGCATTCGGAGGTTCGAGAAGTTAGTCAGAAGGGCCGCTGCAACTGATTCTGACATGAACCAATTACAAGCTATGCAAGTCAAGCAGAACAATTAGAACTTGGGCAAGAGGCCTGTAGGACCAAGAAACTTCCGAAGTCAGCCCCCAGCACAGCACTTCAAGCCAATAGGCGCTAATGCTATTGCAGTGGCAGGAAAGGTACCCATGTGCTTCAAATGTGGAGAATCAGGCCATTTAGCTTCGGGGTGTACCAAGCCGCAGCCGATCAGAACTTGTTTTCTTTGTGGCAAGGAAGGCCACATCAAGCCTTTTTGCCCCCAACTTCAGCGGGGAGGACCAAATCGGCAGCAGTCCAACCCTGGGCAGAAGCAGCTCAGGCAGGGATGGGTGTTCTCTTTGACGGAAGCAGATGCCGATGATGTGGACTATGTGATCACTAGTATGGAAGATGAAGCTTAGTTGTCTTGTTGCTTATTTCCACTTATGTAATAAAATGTTATGTAATGAGAGCACTCATATGTAACAGAAGACATTTTAATAAATGGAATAAAAGCTTCGGTGTTATTTGATATGGGATCTTTGCACACTTTTGTGTCACCTTCATTCGCAAGAAGATTGGGAGTTGAACCAAAAATATTTCCTGGCAAGGTTTTATCTGTGGCTACTCCTTCAGGAGAGAACTTGACAACCGATCGATACTATGAAGGGTGTGATCTCGAAATTGGACGCAGGCTCTTAGGCATCGACCTTATTGAATTGGCAGTTCTTGGAGTCGATGTCATTACTGGCATAGACTGGATGTTAGTGTACAATGCCACCATCGAATGCAAGAGTAAGGAAGTTGTGGTGAAGGCTTCAGGGGGACCAGCTGTTACATTCCAAGGTAAAAGGAAGTGTAAGCAGATGGTAGCGGCTTTGTCAGAGCAGAAAGTTCTAGATGAAGTAAAGCAGATCCCAATTGTCGGAGATTTTCCAGCTGTATTTCTTGATGATATATCAGGGCTTCCCCCTCATCGAGATGTAGAGTTCAGCATCACTGTTCAACCAGGAAGTGCACCTATTTTCAAGGCACCATACAGAATGGCACCAGTTGAACAAGATGAGATCAAGAAGTAGATCGAATAATTGTTGAGCAAAGGATACATCAGGCCCAGTGCATCATCGTGGGGAGCCCCAGTTCTTTTAGTGAAGAAGAAGGATGGATCAATGAGGATGTGTATCGACTGTAGAGAGTTGAACAAGGTTACTGTACAGAACAAGTACCCCATTTCTCGAATCGATGACTTGTTCGATCGTCTACAGGGAGCAGCGGTTTTCTCCAAGATAGATCTGCGGTCAGGATATCATCAAGTCCGAGTGAAAGAAGAAGATGTGCACAAGACGGCTTTTCGAACCAGGCATGGTCACTATGAGTTTCTAGTCATGCCATTTGGAGTCACAAATGCACCAGCTATTTTCATGGACATGATGAATAGAGTTTTGTGGCCTTTCATCGATTCTTTTGTCGTCGTATTCATTGATGACATATTGGTCTATTCTAAGTCAGAGGAGGAGCATGCCGAGCATTTAACAGAGGTTCTAAAGAAGCTACAAGAGCATCAGCTATATTCGAAGTTGTCCAAATGTGACTTCTGGAAAACTGAAGTCGCCTTCCTGGGTCACACCCTTTCTAAGGAGGGAGTAGCTACTGACCCGCAGAAAGTTGAAGCTGTGAAAGAATGGCCAAGACCGACCACAGTGAAAGAGATCAGGAGCTTTTTGGGCTTGATCGGATATTACAGAAGGTTCATTCAGGGTTACGCCCAGCTAGTTGTGCCACTTACAGAGCTCACAAAGAAGAATATGAGTTTCAAATGGTCAGATCAATGTGAAGCTAGTTTCCAAGAGTTGAAGGAGAGGTTGACTACTGCTCCTATTTTGGCGTTGTCAAGAGCGGGAGTCGACTATGATATCTACAGAGATGCTTCCCATCACGGATTGGACTGTGTGCTGATACAGGAAGGGAAGTTAATTGCTTATGGATCTAAGCAGCTGAGACTACATGAAAAGAATTATCCAACCCATGATTTGGAGCTAGCAGCAATCATCTTTGCTTTGAAGCAATGGAGGCATTACGTGTACGGCAAGAAGATCAATATGTACACGGATCACAAAAGTCTGAAATATATCTATCAGCAGAGGGACCTAAATCTGAGGCAGAGGAGATGGTTAGAAGTGTTGGAAGATATCTGACCTGAGATCAAATACCATCCAGGCAAAGCAAATGTTGTGGCAGATGCGCTCAGCAGAAAGTGCAGTTTATCCCAGCTGATCACAACTCAGAAGGAATTGGCAGAGGAGCTTGACCGAGCAGGAATTGAAGTGGTCTTGCAAGGTGTGGAAGCTTCCTTATCTCAATTGAGGATTCAACCCACTTTAAAAGACAGAATTATTGACGGTCAGAAGGCAGATCCAGAGATCCAGAAGATGATAGAACAAGAAGGTATTGGCAGATTGTCAGAGTTTCAAGTGAAGGATGCAGTGCTGTGGTATGGCGAGCAATTGTGTGTACCAGATCTAGCAGAACTAAAAGAAAGCATTCTTCAGGAGGCACATGCTACTTTGTTATCAGTACGTCCAGGGAGTACCAAGATGTACAAGGATATAAAGCTATACTTCTGGTGGCCAAGGATGAAGCGTGATGTAGCTGAGTTTGTTTCCAAGTGTGCAATTTGTCAACAGGTCAAGACAGAGAATAAGAAGTCCGACGGTTTGTTGCAGCCATTACCCATCCTGGAGTGGATATGGGATTGTATCAGCATGGATTTCATCACAGGGTTACCCAAGAGTTTCAAAGGCAATGATACAGTTTGGGTAATAGTGGACCGACTCACCAAGTCAGCTCACTTCTTGGCAATGAAGCTTACTTAGTCAATAGAGAAGCTGGCAGAGATGTATGTGGGTGAGATTGTGAAGCTGCATGGAGTTCCACTATCAATAGTATCTGATCGAGATGCACGTTTTACCTCGCATTTATGGAGAAGTCTTCAAGCAGCTTTGGGGATAAAGACTAATTTCAGTACCGCTTTCCATCCTCAAACTGATGGGCAGACTGAGAGAGTCAACAGGGTGCTGGAGGATATGTTGAGATGTTGTGTGTTGGATATCGGTGGAAGCTGGGAGAGGCACTTAGCTCTTATGAAATTTGCCTACAACAATAGCTTTCATGCAAGCATTGGGATGGTGCCATATGAGGCTCTATATGGAAGGAAATGTAGGACACCGGTTTGTTGGTGTGAAATGGAAGAGCGGCAGCTGTATGGACCAGAAATTGTGTAGCAGACCTCAGAAAAGATCGAGCTGATCAGAAAGAGGTTGGTCGATGCACAGAGCAGACAAAAGAGTTATGCTGACAATAGGAGGAGAGACCTGGAGTTTGATGAAGGTGACTATGTCTTTGTGAAGGTGTCTCCGACTAAAGGGGTGATTCGGTTCAGAAGGGAAGGAAAATTAGCCCCGATATATATTGGACACTACAAGATATTGAAAAGAATTGGGAAGACAGGTTACCGGTTAGAACTACCAGAAGAGTTGGCCCAAGTGCACAATGTCTTCCATGTGTCCATGCTAAGAGGTTATGTTCCAGATCCGAGTCATCATTTGCAAGAGGTGCCTGAAGGTTTGCAACTGGATCTGAGCTATGCTAAGTGTCCTATTGAGATCGTGGATCGTCGAGAAAAGGTCTTGAGAAACAAGATGATACGAATGGTCAAGGTCATTTGGAGGAACCAGTTTGTTGAGGAGGCCACTTGGGAATCAGAGGAAAAGATGATGAAAAATCACCCTGAACTCTTCCACTAAATTCTTTGTAAAATTTTCTTTTCTTTCTTTGTATTTCTCTCACTCCTAAGTGTAGTTCCGGGGACGGAACTATTCTAAGGAAGGAATGCTGTAACACCCCACAATTTATTTTAAATTAAAAATGCATTTTTTTTTTGCACATATATTGTACGTGCAAATTTTTATTCTCATTTTGTTACTCTCATTTACTAATTTTTAGCATGCATAAGTTTTAATTAGCCTTCTTTTGATCCATGGACCTAAAGATTAAAATCTAGCCCATTAAGAGAAGAGCCCACTAGAATAATTAAATTAATCAATTAGAAGTGAGCCCATAAATCAGGCCCATTAATAAAATCACAATTTAAGTTGAGCTTGGACTAATACATGACATGTTACAACTTTTTGTGCAAATTTAGGACTATGAAAATTGTATTTAATTTGATTGTGCATTTGTGCATATATGCACACATTGTGTGGCCGGGTTGTACCTTGGGTTTGACCGGGTTGGGCTAGTAGGGGGAGAGGAAGAGTTGGAGTTTTGGGGGTTGAGATGATGAAGGTTTGGAAAGATGAAAAGTTGTAGGTTTAGGAGTTTAGAACATGAAGAGTTGTAAGAATTAATATGAAGAGTTATTATGTGTAAAATTATGCGTAATAGACCCTAACCATACCCTATAAATAGAGCCTCATTTCCTACTTCTCCTTTGCACCAAAAACATAATCAAAAGAAAAGAAAAGAAAAGAAAGGAAAAGAAAGAAAGTGAGAGAGTTCTTTTACTTGGAGGAATTGCTAGCAGGAGAAGCCATTGCTAGGAGAGGGAGCTTTGCTAGGAGCAAAGAAGTCCTTGTGGAGCTAGGAGCTAGAAGGAGTCCTTTTCATTAGTGGCTTTCACTCTTCAATTAAGGTGGGTGTTCTCATACTTTCTAATTTAGAACTATGCATGCTAGAGATAATAAATGAGTATTATAATTTGATATGATGAAGTAGAATATATCTATACAATGGTTGTAATGAAAGATGCTATCAACATTATGTTAGTGGGTGATCTCTTCCTTTCTAAAGTAGGATTTGCATGCTAATAGTTTAATGAGTAGTAAAAATTGAATGTGATATGTGTAAATAAGAATCCATGCTAGCATAACATGCAATGTTTTTGTTGAAGCTTAGTAATTGATTGTTACCATGCTAGTTGAAAAGAAGAGTGCAACTAAAGAAATAATCACATGGACCATGTTAGAATGTTTGCAATTCTTGTTTGTCAAATGTGTATAAGAAATTGTTAGAGAAATATTTTATTGTAACATATGATTTAGAAACATAATGCTTAAGAGGAAGAAGAGAGAAAGATCAATTTTTGTTGTTTTTTTTACATGTCGACATATGTTAAAAATATGATTCTTCGCATGAAAGAAACCCTTGAGATATCCATGGTTGATTTAGAGACACATTTGGTTTTAGCACAAAATTTTTAATTTGCATAATGATGGACTTAAACTACTTTTTAATAAACATGATTTCTACATTTCAAGTATTGATGAGAAAATGCGAATTTTTATAAAGAAGGGAAAATCTCTACTACTATAATGGGAGAAGGCCTTTGTCCATAACCCAACCCGTGCAGCGCACGTGCAGGTAAATTTTTTTTTTTGCCCTTTTCATTCCCCCCAATTTTCCCCTACGTGCACAGCACGTGTATAATACTAGTTTATTTAGAGAATGAAGACATATTCTAAAAACAAGTTTGAATTGGTTATTATTTTTTTTATTTTAAGTTTGCATCTCAGTCCAAAAGTGAGGTTTAGTCCGATGTCCTAAATGATTGGATTATTGGGTAAACAAGTTTTATTAAAAGAAACCAAATTCAGATTAGTATAAACAAAAGTAATACAACTTATAAATACAAAATATACTTGGACTTACTGGTTAGCCAGTGCAATATAGAGCATTGTTAAAAGAGGCCCTAGGTTCGAAACTTGATAGTTGCTTTTATTTTTACTCTTTTAATTAATTCCTGATACAGAAATGAATTCATAAGCATTTTGACAATAAATTATACACAAAGTCCAATTGGACTTTATGGCAAGAGTGATGGGGTTTGGGCTCTGTGTTGTGCCTCTGTTGGGTTCAGGGTTCAAAACCGAGCCCTCTCTTTTGATTTTTTTTTTTTTGGGGTTGGGTTTTAATAAGATAAGATGCTTTTGAATAAACTCCTATTAAGATTATGAGATAAAAAGGAAGCTATTAGAAATTGCTATAAAATTTTTATTGTATATTTTGAGGAAGTAAAAAATGAGATATCAATTATTAAATAAATTTTTGACTCCAAAAATTATTATTTGGATAAAGGATTTTTACTTTGAAGGAAAGATGGGTAACAAGTTATGGATCTCTCTTGTGTAAATAAACACTTGGGTTGAAAATGTGAATTGCTTAATTTGCTAGTAGAATTTATAAAGTTGAATCTTTTGTTCGGGAAAGAAATTATTTGTTCTATGATTGAGTTAAAAATGCTTGAATAGGTACTAAGATGAAACATGGATAATTGTTAAAAACAAGTTGGAGACATAGACATGATTATGGAAGGGTGTGAATACCCATGATTCTTGTACATGAAAATTTATGATTTAAGAGTTAGTAAGACCTCGGTTACCGGCACCATTGAAGGAAAAGATTTGAGATATAATTTTGAGATATTGCCATGGAGCTATCTCGTATTTTTGTGAATAAGTCCGGTAATGGGTAAAACTAATTCTAGGAATGATAACTCAATCATGTCTTGAACTTAAGAGTAGGCACTTAAGAGAAGTGTAGTAAACCTGGAAAAACGTAAGTTGGGCACCCTATATAATCGGGCGATGTACTTCGGGACTATAGACCAGTTGGGTAGTGTATTTTGGGACTGTGGTTGCTCCGATAGAGACGAATTTTTAAATCCGGAACTATACGTAGTCAGGCGGATAGTTTTCGTACTCCAGTGTACATACGTATACCAGGGCTAGAGTGGCACTTGCGGAGGATACGCACGATGAGGAGTCTGTATAACAGTCGAGCAGTATACTCTGGAACTGGCATCCATACTCGTGGAATGTCTAAACCTTGTTCTTACTACTGGGTAGTTTCATGGCGAGGGATCGAGCCCTTTATTGTGGAGTACGTAGGCGCTTGCCCTCGGACCTATGTAGTTTGGGATGCATAGAATCCGAACAAGTGTGCATTAGTGTCATCCTAGTATAAATTGTGTGCATTAGGTATTAAGGCATGACATACACTTACATGTTTAGCGTAGTCACATTTAACACTTTATTGTTCGTTCAACTCTTGTGATTTGTTAAAGTAATGAGATCGTTATATGTACGGCATAGAGAGGATAGCCGAGTATAACATTTTCGTCAGTTGTAAATGACTGATGTGCTCACTACTTGATGTGCAGGTAATGGACTATTCATGAAGGAATAAAGCTATTATGATGCAATCGATGACTCATTTTGATAATGTTGTATAAGTTATATTTGTTTTCCATATTGTAATCTTTTATTCTTCCGCTGTGTAAACAAAGTGTAAATAAACTCTGATGTACTATTGAAAAAGTTTTAAATTTTCTTGTAAAATTGTACGAAGTGAAGTAAAGATCCAGTGAAATCTCGAATTCGGCCTTATTTGGAATTCGGGGCATTTCTTAACCCAACAGCAACTCAAGAACACAACTCCACACTGGATCCCAGCGAACAACACACAACCACTTTGGATCCGCTATGCCAAAATAGCAAACACGAAAAACCAACCACTCCGGCTTCTTCTTCCCTACTTCGATAGAGGAGAGAAGGAGAGAGCAGGAGAACGTCGGCGACGTCTGGCGGCGGTGCGGTTATGAAGTGACGGCAGCGGCGACCACGACACGGGCAGCAACGACGTCCCTGCGATCAGGAAGCAATGGTAGCGGCAAGGGCGACGGCGAGAGCGACTCTGCGGTCGAGGAGCCACGGCAGTGGCGGAGAACGTCGGAAAAGAGCAAACTCTATTTCGCTCAAAAATAGAGGAGAGCAGGACGATGGCTCTGGACGACAACGAGGCGATGGGGGATCTTCGGTGGTTGCGGGGGTGAACAGAGAGGGAGAGGGCGATGATGAAACGGTGGCGGCGAGGAGATGGGTTCAACGGCAATGGAGGGAGTTCGAGCGGGAGATAGGCGATGGGATGAGAGGCACTCGACGACTGGTGGCGGGTGGCGGCAGCACGGGGATGACGAGGAGAGGGGTCGGAGAGAATGGAAGAAGCGACGGGCTTGGAGCGGCTGGGTTGAAGGAACGGGGAAGGAGAGAGAGCGGGACAGGGATGCACAATAACGGGGAAGGGGGTTTGCACAGTGACGGCTAGGGTTAGGGAATTAAAAATAGGATTAGGGTTTAATTAAGAGAATAGAGTATTTATAGGGGAAAAGAAGATATTGGGCTATTGGGTAATTGGGTATTAGACCCAATAAATAAAAATGGATAGGATATAAATATAGTTGATCAATATAAACCCAAATACAAAAGAATAGGATATCTGATAAAATATAATTTGTATCACATTACATAAATTATTTGAAATAATTAAAAATACAATTATTAAATAAGAAGGAATTTGTTTTAATAATCGACAGACGGTGAAAATAATAATAACAATAGCAACAATTAATAATAATCATAATAATAAGAATAAAATACTATCAGTAATAATAGAAATTATCAGCGCAATATCATTATATAAAAATAGGAATTTGTCGAATTAGTCCAAACAGTAATCATATTTTTGATTTGAGTTAAAATGTAAATAGTTGATCAGGTAGAAATGGAAACAAAGTTTATTTGAAATAATTATAACTATTGTTTAGAAAATGCTTTAACATAAAATCCAAAACGAATTTAACAAATAACAAATTTATAAATATCGAGATACAGAAAATACTCATAAAATACGTATTTGCATAAATGGGAGTTACAGTTGACCAGTCAACGCATTTTCTCGCATTTGGATGCCGGTGGTAAGAACACTCGGCGAGAGCTGCCGAGGGCCAAGAAGGCTTCGGCACAGCTGTATTGTAACTGACGTTCCCGATGCTATGGAGATTGGATTGGGGCGTGTGACCCCTTGTTTCGAAGCTAACTTGAAGATCTACAAGTTTTCTTCAGAAGTTGGTTGAAGAATTATCCTTCTTCATGGTTAAAATAGTCCCGCAACATACTTGTCTTCATGAAGTTGAGAAGTGTTTTGTATGGCTCTTGGGGAAGATCCATTCTTGGAGGCGAGTGCGAGGAGCATCTATAGGAGAAAGTTTTAGCTCCGAACTCGTTAAGAAAAGGTCCGCTCTGGAGGTGAGCAGAGCGAAGAGCATCACCAGACTCTAGGAGAGAGCCATTTGGAAGACAAGTTTGGGGAACAACTCTAGGGGTGAGTTGAACTCCGAACTCGTTTTAAAGAGGTCCACTTGGGAGGCGAGTGGGACGAAGAATCATCCCCACGCTCTAGGAGAGAGTCATTTGGGAGACAAGTTTGAGGAGCAACTCTAGGGTAGAGTTGAGCTCCGAACTCGTTGAGAAGAAGATCCGCTCGGGAGGTGAGCTGAGCGAAGAGCTTCACCGGGCTCTAGGAGAGAGTCATTCGGGAGACAAGTTTGAGGAGCAACTCTAGGAAAGAGTTGTGCTCCGAACTTGTTGTTTAAGAGAGTTTCAATAGTTGTGGGAGCAATTTCGAATGGTGAGCTACTTCGTACTCGCTCGTTCGCAAGTAGCTAAAGCAGCATTGAACTAAGCGGTGGACTCCAAACTTGTTGTTAAGAGAATTAACGAGTTGTAGGAGAATTTCCGGATGGTGAGTTGCCCCATACTTGCTTGTTTGCAAGCGGGTAAAGCAACGTCAAACCAAGTGTTGGACTCCAAACTCGTCTTTTGAGCTTAGTAAGTTGTGAGAGCAACCCTGTAGGACAAGCTGGACTTTGAACTTACCATTTAACGGGTCGTAGATGTGACCCAGAGAGATTGAAATGAGGCAAATGCAATAATTTTCAATAGAAAAATGCTAAGTTTTATTGAAACCTCGAGAGATAGAAATGAGCCATTATTACATGCTTTTAGCCATGTTACAAGCATCGACCTTATTGAAAACTGAACCTACTTCTATGATAGGGTGAATGCCTCTTGGGAGGAGTTTGGTTCTCCCCCCATTGGACCTCCATGGATAAGGTGGAGGACGGCCCCATGTTCGGAATCTTGGAACTTGGCGGGCCTCTCTGTTCACTTGTAGGCTCCTCGGGGTGGAAGATCAGCCCTGTCTTTTCGAACGAACTTGGCCAAGTGTCCCTGCTGTATGAGTTCTTTGATATCCTCTTTAAGAGCCCGACACTCATCCGTGTCGTGGCCGTGGTTCCTGTGAAAGCGGCACCACTTATCCCTATTTCTTTTCTTGCCAGAGGTATTCATTCTAGGGGGAGCGCGGAGTTGCCCTTCTTGTCCACCTCCATAAGAATTGCTGATATACTAGCATTGAGGGGGGTGAACTTCTCAAAATGAGGACCTGGGCGGCATTGGCCATTGTCATCCCTCTGGAATTTCTGGGATCCTTCTTCGCTCGTATTCTTTCACTTTTTTCCCGAAAGACGATTCCTCAATAGTAGGGGGGTTGAGAGCCTCTTCCACTCAGATGTACTTCTCACTCCTAAGCAGGAGTTCTGAGAAGTCCCGAGGAGGCTTCTTGGCAAGGGACGCCATGAGGTCGGTGTTAGTGACGTTGTGCCCAAATACCGCCGAGGCTACTGATTGGTTGAGGGAAGCAATAGACCGGGCTTCGGCGGTGAAGTGCCAAACGTAATCTCTTAGGCATTCACCCTTTCTTTGGCTAGGGTCTCTAAAGATGACTTGTTTTCCCGGCCCGGCGACTACTCACGAAATGAGTAAGGAAAAACCCTTCGAACTGATCGAAGGAGAAGATGGAGGCCGGGACGAGTCAAGAGTACCATTCTCTCACAGGCCCCTTCAGTGTGGCAGGGAAGGTTTTGCAAAGGAGCGCATCCGAAGCCTGGTGGATCATCATGAGAGTTTTAAAACTCTCGATGTGGTCGGCGGGGACCGACTCCTCGTTGTATGACTCCAAGTTAGGGGGCGTGAAGTTTTCCGGGACCGGGGCTTCCATGATGGTCCGGGAGAACGGAGGCCTGCTTGGGCAGAAATTCCTCGCCCGTTGTTCCTCTTCTCTGTCAAGTCGGCCAAGGCGCCTCTCCATCTTGTGGAGACGGCGGTTGACAGTCTTCTCTTCATTCATATCTTGCCGAGTCCCGAGACTCTTTCTGATGCAGAAGGGGACCGGGAGTGCGGTGGTGATGGCATGGGGCAGGCTGAGGACTAGGCGCTTGTTGCTCATGGTTGGGAGCGACATTGAGGGCCCGCAGAATGGCTTCTTGAAAATCCTGGAACTCCGCCTATATGACTGGTGCCCCTTCAGCTTGACGGTCCCTATGTGTGGCTCGACTTACTGGAGTATGACTTCTCCACCGACGATGTGGAGGGGATTCTCTTCGCCTCCTCGGAAGAGGGGATCTTCTGGTCCTCGGTCTACAGGGGGTCAGAATCTCGAGACCCCTGGGTGCTCAGGTTGATGGACTCCCTCAAGGGCTCGCCATCCATTCAAGCGAGTTCGGAGGTCAACCTCCTGTTGGCGGTTAACAATCACTTGATGGAGATCTTGCTCGGGAGGGCTTTGAGAAGCCATAGAGTCAACTGAAGGGTTGTGGACCGCAACATGATCATGAAGAGGATATTGCTTTGGACAACTCCTACGAGAGCCCCCCTGGGCAGCCCCCCGAGACCCTGGAGGGCCCTGTTGAGGAGGAGGCTGTTGAAGAAGAACATCTTGGACTGGAGGAGGAAGAGGAGTGGCTCTTCGGCCGGAGGCCACTGCCTTCTCCTTCTATTTCGGATGCATGGTTTGAAACTACTTTTACTGATGAAGTAAGGTTGGATTTCTTTTCCGTTTCCGCAGATGACACCAATCTGTTGCTGCTGATTTTGGTATGGGAGCAAACAGGTGAATTTGTGGATTCTTTTTGGAAACAATAAAACAAACTTGTTGACCTTCACCGACATGTTGACTGGTTTCTTGCCGCTACCGTGCACCTACACAAAGTTCGTACACCAGGATGGATCCCGGCGATGAACCCTCCGACGCTCTTGTCAGTAATCAGAAAGATAAAGAAAGAGTTTTAGGTAGAAAAAGATTGGTTACCCTGTTATGGTGGGGGAGAGGGGTATTTATAGTCGCCTTAGGGACCCATTTCGAGATAAGGATTTATCTCTACTTCCCGATGTTTTTGGATAAGATCTAGAGTTCAAATCGTTTCATAGAGATAACTATGAATTTGAATTACTCTTTAAATATCCTGGGCTGGTTTGTAGCGGGCTGCTACCCATACCCAATAGGACAGATCTGTTTATGGGTTATTGGGTTTTGAAGAAAGACTCAGTTTCCATTTCAGACCCGTTTGTAGGTAAAATTACCGTTTTACACCTGAGAGCTTTAAGATTTGTGCCCGATTTGAACGGTCCCGATTTAATGCTATTTTTAGCCATATCACCGAATTTTTTTATTTATAAAAATAAAAAGAAATCTATTTTGCACGTGCAATGCACGTGCAATTTCATCCCATCTTTCATTCAACAATATTTTAGTAGTATGCATGAGTTCTCTTTTTATTTTATCTTATTTAGTTGTCTTATTAAAACCCAAGAACCTAATAGAAGACTCTAAGCCCACTAGAATAAATTAATTAAATTAAACCTAGCCCACAAAAGAAGCCCACTAAGAGAAACCTATAATTAGTTTTACATTTTCTTACACATGTCATGTAACAACTAGTTGATATACAAATAAAAATAAAAATATGTACAAAAAATTAGAGAGTGTGCACTTGTGCACTATACGTGCATGTGTTAGCACAAGAAGTGCATGGTCGGCCTTGGATTGGAGTGGGGAGAGTGGGAGAGTGGGAGAGTGGAGTAGTTGGTAGTTATGGGGATTTGTGAGATCAAATCCTAGCCATCCATTTCTTCTATAAATATCCCCCCTAGTGTTTGTCATTTGCACCAAACTAAGAATAAAAAAAAAAAAATTTAAAAAAAAAAAAAAAGATAGTTAGAGAGTTTTGTCTTGAAATTCTTGGAGGCTTGGAGTTGTTCTTACTACAAGGAGAATAGCTAAGCGATCGTGTTGGAGCTAGGAGCTTTCTAGGAATTGTTTTCTACCATTGGAAAACTTCATTGAGGTGGGTGTTTCTTAAATCCTTTCTAATTTTAGTAGTATGATGCATGCTAGTTGGCATATGGCTTAGTTTTTGATTGAGATGAATGAATATTGATATATGTTTAGTTATTAAATGGCTTATTTGTTATTTTAATTATATAATGATGTTGTGGTTAAAATAAATGCTAGAACTCATGTGGAATTGAAAGAGAACAAGAACATACACTTAGTGGATTGTGGGAATAGAAATATTTTAATCAATGCATATTAGGGTGTTCACATAATAGTCAAATTGATGCAATATGTATGAAAAAGTTTTAAGACGCTATTATAGTAGAGAAAGATGGAAATAGTTTCACAAATGTGTATTTTATTGGCATAAAGAAATTTCATATTGGTGTTTTTGAGGAGGAACCATAGTTTATTTCAAAGTCGAAAATGTATTCTTTAAATGCAAATTGGAAAGAAAACTTATTAAATTGTTAAAAAAATAAGAGTTTTATAAAGTTTACTATTTGTTGCTATACTGTATTTTTCAAGAAATTATTCTGGACGAAGTTTTGATTTGAAAGATACAAACTAATTTAGAAATCAAAATTTTTGTAAAGGAAGTTAGAAATAGACAGAAAGTATAAGGGTATTTCAACTCCTAATTATAATAGAAAATGAGTTTGGGCATACTGGTTCCCGGAATGGGTTTAAGGAGCTGTGAACAGTGCCGTTAGTCTTGGGTTCGAGTCTTGAAGAGGCTCTGTTTTTATTAAATTTGATTTTTTTAAACCAAATCACCGAAGACCTTTACAAAAGGATTTCGAGTTTGCCTTTAATCACCCAGCACCTTTAGCCTTCTTGGTCTGCGGGTGCGCTCTGAGTTGGTCACTGTAGCCCGGGGGGTCTTGGGTTCGAAACCCGGCAGCCCATCTTTTTGATTCTTTTCGTTTTTTTGGCATTTAAAAGTTTTAAAGTGCAACAAAAAATTGGGAAATTTTCTATTATTCCTCTGAAATATTATCTAAACTTTATAAAATGTTTCACAATATTTTGTTGCATTTTGTGAGAATTGGAAGTGGATTTCACATTAAATAATGTGTTGAAGAACTCGAAAGTTTAATTAAAAATGTGAATCTTGGTTGATTAAAGGAAGATAAAAATTTGACATAAATTGGATTCCTTTTGTTGAGATTCTATAGTTATTCATTTTTTATTAAGAATACTTTGATGTTGCATACAATACTATAAGTGATTAAATTAGTAATGAAAGTTGAAGTGAGTTACTTCATGTTATGAGATTATAAAGAAATGTTTCTTTGAGAAAGAGATTATGAATAAAGAAATTGAAGTATTATTTTGAGATTGAATGTAACATACTGTTGATCTCTAGAACGAGATAGTTGTTGGAATCTAGAGGCTAGGCGAGACCCTTAGAAACTGGCAGTTGTTATTAATATGAATTTGAGCGCTAACCAGTGTCGATTGAGCATCTCTTGAGAAGTAGCCAGTTGGGGCTGGCTGTCTCTTGTCTTGGTTTAAGTCCGGTAGGGGAAGATAGCTCTAGGTTATGATGATTTTCTTCTAAAACAAACTAAAAACTTAAGGACAGACACTAAGGGGAGATGTGATGAAAGTAAGAGAAAAACACAAGTATGAGGACCTCGGATTCACAGTGTGAGAGTTTTCATATGTTGTCTACATGATGCTATAAGTGATTAAATTAGTAATGAAAGTTGAATTGAGTTACTTCATGTTATGAGATTATAAAGAAATGTTTTTTTTTGAGAAAGAGGTTATGAATAAAGAAATTGAAGTTTTATTTTGAGATTTAATGTAACATACTGTTGATCTCTAGAACGAGATAGTTGTTGGAATCTAAAGGCTAGGTGAGACCCTTAGAAATCGACAGTTGTTATTAATATGAATTTGAGAGCTAACCAGTGTCGGTTGAGCATCTCTTGAGAAGTAGCCAGTTGGGGCTGACTGTCTCTGGTCTTGGTTTAAGTCTAGTAGGGGAAGATAGCTCTAGGTTGTGATGATTTTCTTCTAAAACAAACTAAAAACTTAAGGACAGACACTAAGGGGAGATGTGATGAAAGTAAGAGAAAAACACAAGTATGAGGGCCTCGGATTCACGGTGTGAGAGTTTTCACATGTTGTCTACATGATGCTATAAGTGATTAAATTAGTAATGAAAGTTGAAGTGAGTTACTTCATGTTATGAGATTATAAAGAAATGTTTTTTTGAGAAAGAGATTATGAATAAAGAAATTGAAGTATTATTTTGAGATTGAATGTAACATACTGTTGATCTCTAAAACGAGATAGTTGTTGGAATCTAGAGGCTAGGCGAGACCCTTAGAAACCGGTAGTTGTTATTAATATAAATTTGAGAGCTAACCAGTGTCGGTTGAGCATCTCTTGAGAAATAGCCAGTTGGGGCTGACTGTCTCTTGTCTTGGTTTAAGTCCGGTAGGGGAAGATAGCTCTAGGTTGTGATGATTTTCTTCTAAAACAAACTAAAAACTTAAGGACAGACACTAAGGAGAGATGTGATGAAAGTAAGAGAAAAACACAAGTATGAGGGCCTCGGATTCACGGTGTGAGAGTTTTCACATGTGATCTACATGATGCGTCATGTCATGACGTGAATCCATCTACGGAATTATCGGGATCGTGGTGACGCTTGTGGGGTGCTTGGTGACTACGTAGTTTCATCGTCCCATGACAGAGGCGAATTGTTCATAGGCTGTCTACATGATGCGTCATGTCATGACGTGGGATTCCTCTCCAAGCTGTCTAGACATGGGCTCGTAACTCATAAAATATCTAATAACTTACCGTAATTACCGTAGTAGAAACTCATAGCGAGGGATCCAACCCTACAAGATGAAGTACGGTTAAGGGCTTACCTTCGAACCTATGTAGTATGTGATGCATAGATCACGAACAAGTATGTATTAGTGTCATCATAGCGTAAACACCTGCATTAGGCATTAAGTCATTGCATACACTAACACGTTTAGGTTAGTCACTCTTTTACACTTTGTTTACATTCAAGTTTGTGGTTTATAAGTATTAAAAATCATTATATTTTTGGCATAGCGAGGATGACCGTGTATAATATTGCGTCGGTTGTAAGCAACTGACGTGCCCACAGTTTCATATGCAGGACTTTGAATTTACAAGAAAATATAAAGATGAATTTGTTGCTGATGATTACTTAAAATGATAAAGTTGTTACAAATGTACATTTATCATTATTGTATTTTACTTTCGTTGCGTTATGATGTAAAAAGACTTTGTTGTAATAAAATTTTCAAAATTCCTTGTAAAATTGTACGAAGTGAAATGTAAAGATCTTGTGGAACTTCGAATTCAGGCTTATTTGGAATTCAGGTTGTTACACTGGATCCTAGGACGGAATATGAAGCTTCGTTTGAGGGGGTTTTTTTTTTCAACGGAACGGATGTGAAATCATTTCCCATCCAACCGTTTAAAAAAAATAAAATTAAAGGGACGGGGAATAATCCCTCGTCCGATGAGTACGCTGAAAAAAAACCTCTGTAACGAAAAATAATATTTCGTCCGATCTCTCCGACGAAAAATTATCTTTCATTAGCTATATTTTGGCAATTGTCATTTCTTCTGTCAAATATTGCCGACTACTATAGCTCCGAAATCCAAATTTTGGGTATTTGGCCAATGACTACAGCACCTTTTTTGCCAAAATTTGCAAAATTTGGCAAAATGGCCAACGACTACAGATGCTCTAAATTTTGGGTATAGTCGTGGAGAACCAAATTTTGGGTATTTTGCAAATGAAAATGGAAAAAATGACTGTGTGCTGCAGTTGTCGAATGCCTAAAAATGAGTTTTTGGATTTTATAATCTCAGACGAAAGATTATTTTTCGTCCGGCATAAAAAAATATTTTAAGTTTAATTAATTTCTAACAAACTGTTAATTTAATCCTAATTATTTCTTAATTATTAATTAATTAATTAATATTTAAACCTACATTTAACCCGTACAAATGCTCTACAGGGTGGTTGAATAGAAATTATAAGGTGAGAAATGTATGTGACGAGGCATCATCTCCCGTCCCAGCACATTTCATATTTGTTTTTTTTAAATGGAACATACGGGGAATAATCCCTCGTCCGACCATTTTTTAATTAAAAAAATTTAAAAAAATCAAGGAAGGTAAATAATCTTTCGTCTGATAAAAAAAACGACGAAAGATAATCTTTCGTCTGATCGAACGGACGAAAAATTATCTTTCGTTAGCTATATTTTGGCAATTGCCATTTTTTTGCTAGATATAGCCGACTACTTAAGCGGCGAAACCCAATTTTTGGGTAAGTGGCCAACGACTACAACGCTATTTTTCCCAAATTTTGAAAATTTTTCTTAGAGCATCTGTAGTCGTTTAAGTTAAAAATGGTATATGTAAATTTTAGAAATAGAAAATAGCGGAAACGCTGTAGTCGTCTATACTCAAAAAAATGGACTTTTTGGACGAAACGAAAGATGATATACCATCTGAAGATTCAGCGAATTTTTTTTTTTGAAGGATGATTTGTTGTCTAATGAATTTATTAAAAAAATGTGAAGGACGGGAGATTGATCTCCCTTCTCCCGTCCAACACAAAATTTCTAAATTTTTTTTCCTCAAACCAGTGTGTGATGAATTTAAAAAAAAATAAAAAAAAATTTGAAGGACTGGAGATGATCTCCCGTCCAACACAAAATCACTACTTTTTTTTGTTTTTTTTTCCTCAAATGTCAGCATCAGTTGATTTCTTTAAAAATTAAAAATAAAAAATTATTCGATTGGCATATTATTTGCCGTTACAATCTTTTGCAATTAAAAAATTTTCTCAGACGGTAAATCATATACCGTACACTAAGACGGTAAATCATGTTCCAATTTCTAAAATATGTATAATGTCATTTTTGCTACCAAATATAGACGCTTCCTGTTCATCTGAAATTTAAAAAATAGGTATATCGAGGACAATTACATAGGGTTTTTTTTCTTCCAAATATCTATTTTTCGGATGTATATCCAACGACTACAGATGCTCTAACCGTACCGCCCTTCTCAGTCTTTTTCTCATCATTGTCCACTAGATATACTATCAGAAAGAGTGACTGGAACTATGTAGCTTAAAGTGTACCGTAGGAACTAGTGGAGTGACATAATAAATGAGGAGAATCCAGAGTGATCTTAGAGAACGTACAGCAGGATTAAATCGTATGTATATTCAAGGAATGAACAGCTGCTAATTTGAAAGGACGTGGCTTGAGTTGGGTTGAACCCGGCCAGACCGGACTAGGCTAACCCAAACAAATGCGGTCAGTATTTGAAATTATTGCTGCTTATTTTAGTAGTATAGAAACAAACAGATAGTGAGTATGCTTAAACTTTTTTTAGGCTAAATTTAAAAAAACGTCACAAAAGTTTGGCGCTGTTTAAAAAAACGTCACAAAATTTTGACTTTTTAAAAAAACAGCACAATGTTTAATTTTCAACTCACGGAGTTATCCAACCGTTAATTGGGTTATACGTAATGTTTAAAAAAACATCACAAAACTATTGTTTTGTTTAAAAAAACAATACAGAACTATTATTCTGTTTAAAAAAACATCACAAAAGTTCCCATTTGTTTTAAAAAAATATCACATAACTATTATCCCAATTAACGGTTGGATAATTCCGTGAGTTGAAAGTTAAACATTGTGAGTTTTTTTTAAAAAATCAAAATTTTTTTGACGTTTTTTTAAACAGCGCCAAACTATTGTGACGTTTTTTTAAATTTTGCTTTTTTTTTAACTAAAGATCTAATCTTTGATCGTCGCCGTAAAAAAGGTTAGAGCTCCTAAGATTGGATTTAGAACGTCGATTGAACACCGTGATCTGATCTGACGGTTGTTGACGTGGCTGATGGACTTGCAAAAAGCCTAAAACACCGGGGTGGCCTCAGCAACGGATCATCCACGCTCAAGTCAGAACCATAGAGAGAAAGAGAGTCTAAGAGAGAAATTGCGAATTACCTTCTGATTGAAGAGGGGGAGGATATCTAGATTGATATGAATTCTTTATCTCCAGTTGATTATCACCCTTAAAAGATAACGCTCCCTTGTCGAGCGTCGAGCATCGTAGGCTAAGAAAGCTAGTAGCTAGTTCGAAGTTCATGCTGAGCATCGAGTGCCGAGCATCGCAGGCTGAGAAAGCCAGCAGCCAGCTCAAGGTTCTTGCCGAGGATCGAACGTACTAGGCTTGTGAGAAAGCCAGTGGTTGGCTCGAGGTTACTGCCGAGCATCGAGCGAGCTAGATTTGTGAGAAAGCCAGTAGCCAACTCGAAGTTCTTGCCGAGCGTCGAGCGCCGAGCATCATAGGCTGAGAAAGCTAGTAGCCAGCTCGAGGTTCTTGCCGAGATTCTTGCCGAGCGTCGAGCGTCGAGCATGCTAGGCTTGTGAGAAAGCTAGTAGTTGGTTCGAGGTTCCTGCCGAGCATCGAGCGTGCTAGGTTTGTGAGAAAGCCAGTAGCCAACTCGAAGTTCATGCCGAGCGTCGAAGGCTGAGAAAGCCAGCAACCAGCTCGAGGTTCTTGCCGAGCATTGAGCATGCTAAGCTTATGAGAAAGCCAGTAGCTAGCTCGAGGTTTTGGTCGAGCATCGAGAGTTTTAGGCTTGTGAGAAATCCAATAGCTAGCTCGAAGTTCATGTCGAGCGTCGAGCGTGATAGGCTTGTGAGAAAGCTAGTAGCTAGCTCGAGGTTCCTTGTGTGCTTTGTGAGAAAGCTAATTGCCGGTTCGAGGTCCATGTCGAGCTCCAAGCATGGTGTGCTTGGTGAGAATAGGAGTTGCACGCTTGCTATGGTTGTAGTGACACGTGTGATGCTGATGTTACAGTTGTGGAAATCGAGGCATCGAAATCTTGCCAACCGCTGGATCTTGATGGGCGACTGAGATCTAATTGTGGATATCGAGGCATCGCAGAGCTGCCTATATATCCCCCACTCTCCCTTTTATTTTTCACCTTGCGTTTTCTCTTTAATTCTCAGAGTTTCTCTCTCTAAGTGCTGCCCAGTAACTGACGATCATCTTTTCAGTGAACTTTTCGGCACATATAATCAGGTTAGTATTTTTGTTATGTGGATGGTTCAGTCCGGTTCATCTGCCTTTACATCTGGTCAGGGCAATGGTGACCGTCTCTCCGACTCCTCGTCTTGGGAGACGAGGGAGCAAGCCTACAATGTCAAACTGCTCCGTAGTCGAAAGCCCTTCATAGTAGATTCGAGCGACTCAGAAAGGGAGGTGGAAGTGGCCGAGGTAGTTGATTCGGGAGATGAAGAAGCGGTGGAGGACTTTGGTAGAGTGGTTGGTGAGGGAGAGGATGATGAAGTGGTAGAGGTCGATATGTCGGTGGAGACCCCCAATTTGAGGTCGTTGGCGACACCGTCCCCTCCCCCCCCCCCCCCCCCCCCCCCGAAAGGCCCCTCGCATTCGAGGGAGGAGGATGAGGTAGACCCTCCCAGACAGTCCGGTACAGCCAGATGAGTTCCTTCCCAAACATGGGCTCGACGTCCCTTACCTTCAGCAACCGAGCTCCATTAGGATGTACTCGGACGATGTTGGGGACTTGGTTCAATACGGGGTGCAACCTTCTTCGCCGAGTCGCCAATAGATCCGGATGGACAAGACACAGTGCGTCTTAACAGTGGATGACCTGCCGCTGATTCAAGCTAACTACTTCATATGGCTGGAGTACGAGTTGCTGATTTCCTACCTTGGTCTCCATCCCATAGATAACTTAGCACCTTGGTATTGCATGTTTCTGGTGGATGCCTTCGATTCGGGGCTACGGCTGTTGCTACATCCGTTTATCAAGAAGGTGTTGAACTGGGGGAGATTGTGCCCGATGCAGTACGACCCGAACTCCTAGAAGCAGCGCGTGTGCTTTATGCTACTTTGCGAGGAGAGGAGATGTAATACCCTGATTTTTCATTTATGAAAATTATTATTTTTTATTATTAATTTGTACGTAGTGTGCACGTGCAATCTTATGGTATAAATTTTTATAATTATTTTCATTACATAAACAATTGAGTATACACACACACACACACACACACACACACACATATATATATATATATATATATATATATATATATATATATATATATATATATATATATATATATATATATATATCCTTTCTATTGTTTTTATTAAAGCCTATTTTAAACAAGCATACGCATTTATTTATATTTTTTAGCCCAGTCTAATTTATTTTTAAATATAAACTATTTTGGCCCACTAAATAAAAGCCCATCAATTTATTTATTTTAATTCTTACAACTTGTAGTGTAGACAATTTTACAAACCTTTTATAAAAATTAAATGTACAACTTGTTTGAATAGGAGGCTTTAGAAACACGTGCATTGCACTAGCACGTGTTTGTGCTCCTAGTGAGGCCGGATAGGAATGGGAGGGAAAAAGAGAGAGTGGAGTTTGTGGGAGGTAGTTTTGTAGTCATGGTTAGTTACTACAACTTCCCATTTAATCCTAACTCTTGTTTCTTAACTCCTAGATCAATTTTAGCCTTCTATTTGCCCAAATTTTTTTGTATAAATACCCCCCTCCCTAGCCTAACTATCCTTACACTTCTCATTCATCAAACCTATAGGGAAAGAAAATAATCATTAGTAGTAGATTGTTGTATTGGTAGAGGGTGAGAATAAAAGATTGAGAGTTAAGTGTGCTTGCATTTCAAGGAGGCCGGCAACATCCAAGGAGGCTCGGGTGCACTACAAGCGAGGAGGAGAAGCACTTTTGGGCAAGCTCAAACTAGGAGGAGAAGGACTCTTTCATTCTAGGAGTTGTTTTGTGGGTTTTCTCTCCAAATTAGGTGGGTGATTTTCCCTACTTCTAATTCTAGTTACCATGCTAGGAATGATGACATAATTAGCATGAAAGAAACTAATAAGAGTACATTTGACTTGAAAAAGGGGCTTGTTAGATGATTTAATTAATACTTGGTAAATTGTTTGTTAATTTGTTGTGAACCTTAATATTGTAGAAAAATTGCTTTGTAGTCATGGAAATGTTAAATTGGAACGATGATGATGTAGAGATTGATCATGAATTACTAGTAGATGAAATTATTGATTTATGCACTAAATGAACTATTGTGAAATACGGGTTTACTGGAAATTTTTAAGTAGATTGCAATCTGGAAAGTTACGTTTCAAAAGAGAAGAAATATATTTTTGAGACTTGAAAAACCCCGCAGCACAGCCGACTGGCCATATGTAACAGTCGACCGTCCTGATCATATGATTTCGAGTTTAAAAACCTCGCAGGACAGTCGACTGATCACATTCAACATTCGACTGCCCTGACCTTCTTATTTTCAAAATTTTGCATTATTGCGGAACAGCCGACTGACCATATTCGATAGTCGATCGACTTCCCCAAAGTTTCAAGTAAATCTGTTTTTTTTTTTGTGAGATAATTCCTATGACTTGTGGTGGCCTAGTATAAATGAGAATTTGCGACTGTTTTAGAAGGAGGAATTTATTTTTAATTATTAACTTTCTCTTATAAAGGAAATTGAAGGGATAGTTTAAGTGGTTTAAAATAAAATTTTGGTAATGAGAAATTTGAAAGGTGTGAATTTGAGAAACCAATTGAAAATGTGAACTGTGGAATTGGTATGGATTGAAATAGAATTATGTGAGCATATGAACTAGTGAATGTGACATGCTGGAAGAATTTCTTTTTTCAATTATTTATGCATTGGAATTTGATTATGATGAGTTATGAAAGATGCGAACACACGAATACTATGCTTTTGAAACATGAATTGTGATTAATCATGAAAAGGTCTTATGAGTATGACATTGTAATTATGAGTTGAAATTGAGAATTAGGATATAGCCAAGCCTTATACCGGCAATGAAAGAATTGTGAAATGATATTTTGGAAATGAGAAGACCCTTCAGGAGACGCATTCGATCAGGCTTGATCTAATTTGTGTCAGTCCTAAGGCCCCTCAGGAGGAGGTTTAGGCTGAGATTGTAACAGTTGTAATCATTTGTTTGAGATTGTGATAGTAGTAATATGGTATCGCCGATTGTATCAACAAAACTTTTATGTGATGTAATAAAGAATGTTGTGTCTGCTTTTTGTGAAGTATTTCGTTATGGGCCGAAGAGTGAGCCGAGCGGCGAGGAATTGAAAGACTTTTTTAGAAAGCCAGTAGTTAGCTCGAGGTTCCTACCGAGCGTCGAGCGTAGTAGGCTTGTGAGAAAGTCAGTAGCTAGCTCGAGGATCATGCCAAGCGTCGAGCGTAATAGGCTTGTAAGAAAGCCAGTTTCTAGCTCAAAGTTTTTGCAGAGCATCGAGCATGACAGGCTTGGTGAGAAAGCCAGCAGCCAGCTCGAGCTTCCTGCCGAGTGCCGAGCATCGAGCATGATAGTCTTTTGAGAAAAAACAGTTGCTAGCTCAAGGTTTGTGATGAGCGTCGAGCGTGAAAGGCTTTATGAGAAAGGCAGCAGCCAGCTCGTGGTTTCTACCAAAATTGTAACATTAATGGGCCGCCATAAAATAGGAACGTTTCACCTTCCAAGGGCATTTAAGGGACTGCCATTAGTGTGCCTTGGGAGGCATATTGTCGCCTCCTTGGGGCCATTGGATGTGAGTGAATGGTTGTGATTTGTCCATGTTAGCATCGCATTCATCGAGGCCCCCCTCCTCTCTCTAAGCTATGTAACCCCTTCCCCCTTCATTTCTCATTCCTCAGTTCCTTGAGAGCTTTCGCTCCTGGTGGTTCTCCTATCACCCTCTGACAGTTTGGGTTAGCGGTTGCGAAGACGGCTCTATCCTTGGCCGTCAGGGGGTGGAAGGGGACCAACTCTGGGGACGGAGCTCAAGGTTATTCTTCACTGAGGGCTTCATGACTGGTGATTCTTCTATCACCCGATGACAATTAGGGGTAGTGGCGATGGAGGCTGCTCTATCCCTAGTTTTCAGTGGGTGGAAGAGAGACCAACTCTGTGCATGGAGCTCGAGGTCCTTGCCGAAGGCGATGGCCGTAAATAAATTTGAAACTTTTGTGTGGGTTGGAATTTGAGTTCTTCGCCGAAAGGCAGGGGCTTGAATAGTTGAGAAAATTTTTTGCTAAGGTGATGCTGAGCGATGATGACGAGAGATTGAAAAGTTTTCCATTAGGGGTCGAAGTCCAAGCCGAGTGGCGAGGGCATGAGATTAAGAAATCTTCCGTTAGGGGTCGAAGTCCAAGTGAGAGATGAAGAAATCTCTCGTTATGGCTCAAAGTACAAGCCGAGCAGTGAGGACGTGAGTGATTGAGAAATCTCTCGTTTGGGGTCAAAGTCTAAGCAGATTGGTGAGGACGGGAGAGGTGGAGAAACCTCTCATTTGGGGTAGAAGTCCATGTGAGAGATTGAGAAATATCTCATTATGGTTTGAAGTCTCCATGTAAGAGATTGGGAAATCTCTCGTTATGGTCTGAAGTCCAAGCCGAGCAGCGAGGATGTAAGAGATTGAGAAATCTCTCATTTGGGGTCAAAGTCCATGTGAGAGATTGAGAAATCTCTCGTTATGGTCCGAAGTCCATGTAAGAGACTGAGAAATCCCTCGTTATGGTCCGATATCCATGTGAGAGATTTAGAAATCTCTCATTATGGTCCGAAGTCCAAGCCGAGCAGCGAGGAAGTAGAGATTGAGAAATTTCCCGTTTGAGATCAGAGTCCAAACCGAGTGGCGAGGACGAGAGAGGTTGAGAAACCTCTCATTTGGAGTAGAAGTCTATGTGAGAGATTGAGAAATCTCTCGTTATGGTCCGAAGTCCATGTGAGAGGTTGAGAAACCTCTTGTTATGGTCCGAAGTCCATGTGGGAGATTGAGAAATCTCTCATTACAGTCCGAAGTCTAAGCAGAGCGGCAAGAATGTGAGAGATTGAGAAATCTCTCGTTTGGGGTCAAATTCCATGTGAGAGATTGAGAAATCTCTCGTTATGGTCTAAAGTCCTTGTGAGAGATTGAGAAATCTCTCGTTATGATCCGAAGTCCATGTCAAGCAGCGAGGACACAGGAATTGAGAAATCTCTCGTTTGGGGTCGAAGTAAACGCGAGACATTCTGACTTGGAAGATAAAGGAAACTTTATAGCACTTGCTTGCTTAATTACACATCAGGAATAGTGTGTAGTGCCGATCCTATGTTCCCACATGAAACTTAATAAGGTGCTCGGCATTCCAAGGCCTCTTGACTATTCTTCCCACAAGTCTTCGAGTCGGTACATGCGCGGGCGTACCACTTGGAAGACCTTGTACGGGCCCTCATAGTTTGGGGCTAGTTTGCCTTTCACGGTGGGTTGGGATATAGCAAGCTTCATGAGCAAGAGGTCACCCTCCTTGATATCGGTCAGGTGGACCCTCTTGTTGTAGAACCTTTCAATCCGCTGCTGATAGGTAGCTCTTCTGATGGTGGACTTTCACGGATTTCGTTGACCACGTCCAAGTTGACCCTGAGCTCGATCGAATTAGATTCTTCATTGAAGCCCATGATCCTAGGTGAAGAAAGTTCGATTTCCAGCTGGATGACAGCCTCTGTCCCGTATGTTAGGTTGAATGGGGACTCGCCCGTGGGGATTCTCTTGGTCATTCGATGTGACCAAAGGACGCTCGATAATTCATTGAAACCATAGTCCCTTAGAAGATTTGTCCAGCCATTTTTGGGACCTTCCAGAATTTGGCAGTTGGCTTTTTCAGCTCTGGCCGTTCGATTGGGGATGTGATATTACTGAAAATCGTTGCGGGACCCCGAGGTCTTCGCAAAATTTTCGGAAATTCCTACTGGAGAATTGACTCCCATTATCAGTGACGAGTATGTACAGAATACCGAATCGACAGATGATGTGATCCCAAAAGTATTGCTGGGCTTAATGCTCGGTTATTGTGGCCAAGGGTTCTGCATCGACTCACTTGGAGAAATAGTCAATGGCAATAATGAGGAAACTCCTTTTAGCCATATATTTGGGAAAGGGGCCGACGAGATCCGTCCCCCACATGGTAAGGGGGGCCAGACTAGAGAGGGTCCTGAGTTCGGCTTGTGGCGTGCGCCTGATAGGAGAGAATCTCTGGCAGGGGCCACATTGTTTAACGAGATCACAGGTGTCTTGCAGTATGGCCGGCCAATAGTACCTGTGGTTGAGCACTTTCCTTGCGAACGACCTGCTTCCCATATGAAACCCTCCAATTCCCTCGTGTAACTCTTCTAGCACATAGCTTGCCTCATCGGGACCCAGGCATCGGAGGTATGTTCTGCCGTTCACCTTGGTGTATGAGCGTCTGAAGAGGATATTCTCAGTCAAGGTGAACCTTTGCGACCAGACACATATCTTTCTAGCTTCGACGGGTCTTGCGGTAATTTGCCTTCTGCTAAGAATTTGCGGATGTGATCCATCCAATTATGCGGATGCATGGTCATATTGAGGCAGAGGACCTCGAGCTTCTCGATGCTAGGCTCATGGAGGACCTCGATGAGGCAGGTTTGGTTGATGCCCACGAATGACAATGAGGCGAGCCTGCACAAGGCATCCGCCTAGCTATTTTGTTATCTGGGTAAACTCTCGACTGCGGCGTGCTCGAAGGCTTCTAAGAGGATTTTGACGCACACCAAATATCAGACCATCCAAGTATCACAGGCAGAGGACCTCGGGCTTCTCGATGCTAGGCTCGTGGAGGACCTCGATGAGGACAGCGTGGTCGAGGCCCTCGAATGACAATGAGGCAAGCTTGGACAAGGCATCCGCCTTACTATTTTGTTCTCTGGGTACCCACTGGAAAACGATGTGCTCGAAGGCTTCTAGAAGGAGCTTGACGGGTGCCAAGTATCGGACCATCCTAGCATCACGGGCCTCATAATCCCCCGAGATTTGGTTAACCACGAGCTGAGATTCGCTGAAGGCTATTACTCGTATTGCCCCCGCATTGCGGGGTAGCGTGAGGCCAGTGATCATTGCTTCATATTTTGCCTCATTATTGGAGGCTTGGAAATTGAGGCGTAAGGAATACTATAGTACGAAATTGTCGAGACCATGAAGTATGACGCCAACTCCACATCCACCCTCGCATGACGATCCATCTACATAAATATCCCAAGTGGGTTGCTCCTGTGGGATCTCGGGTGCTTTAGAAATGGTACACTCTGTGATGAATTCGGTGAGGGCTTGCCCCTTGATGGCTATCCAGGGTTGGTAGTTGACGTCATGTTGGCTCAGCTCTATAGACCACTTGATTAGTCGCTCGGAATTTTTCAGTCAATTGAGGACGAGCTTGAGCGGCTGATCAGTTAGGACTTGAATGGAGTGAGCTTGGAAGTACGGTCAGAGTTTCTGAGTGACCATTACCAATGCATAGGCAACCTTTTCCATTCGGGCATATCGGAGCTCGGCATCGTGTAGGGCTTTGCTGACATAATAAATAGGCTTCTGGACCCCATCTTTCTCCCTGACAAGTACGGCATTGAGCGCATGTTCATATGCCACCAGATAGAGGTAAAGGGGCTCGCCCAGTTCTGGTTTGCTAAGGAGCGGAGGGTTGGCTAGGTAGGACATCAATTGGTCGAAGGCATGCTGTTGCGGTTCGCCCCATTCAAAGCTTTTCGACATCCTAAGGGCTTTAAAGAATAGGAGTGACTTTTCCCCAGACTTGGAGAAGAAACAGCCGATGGCCACCAACCGACCCGTGAGCCTATGGACTTCTTTAACATTTTTTGGAGGGGTCATGTCCAGTATGGCTTGAATCTTATCAGAGTTCACCTCAATGCCCCGCTGGCTGACCATGAATTCGAGAAATTTCCCCGAGGTGATGCCGCAGGCGCATTTGGAGGGGTTGAGTCTCATGTTGTGGAACCTTAGGACTCTGAAGGGTTCCTCAAGATCGGCGATGTGGTCTTGCCCTCTGCAACTTTTGGTGAGCATATCGTCGACATAGACTTCCATATTCCGACCTATTTTGCTCCTTAAAAACCCGATTGACGAGCCTTTGGTATGTAGCACCGACATTTTTCAGCCCGAAGGGCTTGACCTGGTAACAGTATAGACTCTGGTCGGTCACAAAGACAGTTTTAGGGATGTCATAAGGGAACATTCTGATTTGGTTATAGCCTGAAAAGGCATCTATGAAGCTCAGCATCTCGTGACCAGAGGTAGCATCTATCAGGTTGTCGATGCTCGGGAGCGGGAAGGGATCTTTTGGACAGGCCTTGTTGAAATTTATGAAGTCTATGCAAATCCTCCACTTAACGCTCGGCTTCTTTACCATCACTACGTTGGCCAGCCATTTAGGATAATTGACCTCCTGGATAAAACGAGCTGAAAGGAGCTTGTTTTCTTCTTCTTTGATCGCGTGCTGCCTTTCGAGAGCGAACTTGCGGTACTTCTGCTGGACAGACTTTGAATCCAGGTGGACGCTCAGCTTATGCATGATGAGGTCTTCTGAGATTCCTGGTATATTAGAGGGCATCCAAGCGAAGAGATCAACATTCTGCCTGATGCAGCCAACAATGTCCAGGTTTAGGTCTTGGGTGAGAGACCGACTCACTTGGAACCATTTAGATTTTTCCTCCTTGGAGAAGGGGATTTCTTCCAATTTGTCGACGAACTCCGAGCCCAATGAGTTCTGTCGGATAGAAGTTCGACCGTGTCGAGGGGGAAAACTCTGCCTCTCACTACGGCAATGTAGCAGGACCGAGCTGATTCGTGATTGCCTCGGACCACGCCAACTCCATGGTCGGTAGGGAATTTTATCTTCAAGTGGTATGCGGAGGGCACTGCTTGAAGGGAATAGAGGCCAGGCCTGCTGAAGATCACATTATAGCAGCTTTGACATTGACCACCATGATATCCATGGCTTTTGTTCAGTTGTTTGGGTTTGTTCCGACTGTGACATCGAGAGTAATGATTACCTCGATCTGTATAGGAGTGACTGAAAAACCATGCAGTGTGTACCCTGTCGGCTTCAGTCTTTTTTGAGAAAGTTCGAGTGCTTCGAACGTGGTAAGGAACATGATGTTCACCGAGCTTCCATTGCAACGAGGATACGGCGAACTTCGTGATTCACCATGGTGAGGCTGATTACCAGGACGTCACAATGAGGTAGTCAGACTCCTTCTAGGTTATCGTTGGAGAATGAGACCACCATTCCTTGGTCCCTAGGGGCGGATGATCATGAACCGAGTCAACCTCCCGCATGAAGGCCTTGCGAGATGTATTCGACTCTCCCCCATGGGGCCATTGTGAACACAGTGAAGGATGGCAGGCCCCCCTGCCTCATCGGGCTCGGGTTCCACCTCCGAACACCTGCCATTCGTTCAAGGAGGGATCAAAGCTCGCTGGTCCCGTAGGTTAGTTCGAGTGAACTCCCTCAGGTAACCCCTTTGAGAGCCCAACAGGTCTCATGCCTGTGGTCCTAGTGGAACCGGAAGTAAAATATCTGATCCATTTTCTTGTTGTTATTGAGTCGAGGAAGATGGCGGACGATCCCCTTATCCTCGATCTCCATAAGGATGGTCGACACACTATGAGTCAGCGGAGTGAACTTTTCGAAGCGGGGGACTGGAGGCGGTCATTTTTGACCGAGTGCATCTTTTTTAGCCTTCTTTGTTGGTTCGAGACCATCTACCTTCCTCTTCCCCTTAGTTAGCGGGGGCTTCTGCCTGATCTTGAGGGTGTAGCGCCTCTTCAGCTCGGATATACTTCTCGACCCTGTTGAGGATATCAGAAAAATTAATTGGAGGTTTCTTCGCCAATGAGGCCATCATTTTGGTAAAAATTCTGAATCTAACCCAAACAAATGCGGTCAATATTCAAAATCGTTGATGCTTATTTTGGTGTGGGAACAAACAGATTGTGAGTTTATACTTGAAGAAAACTACTAAAGATCTAATCTTTGATTGTCGCCGTAAAAAATGGTTAGAGCTCCTGAGATTGGATCTGGATCGTTGATTGAACATCATGATCTGAATTTGACAGTTGCTGATGCGGCTGATGGACCTGCAAAAAGCCTGAAACCCCAGGGTGGCCCCGGCGATGGACCCTCTGACGCTCAAGTCAGAACCATAGAGAGAAAGAGAGTTTGAGAGAGAAATTGTGAATTACCTTCTGACTGAGTAGGGGGAGGTTATTTATAGGTCTGAGAAACAGTATAGGAGATTGATATGAATCTATTAGATTGATATAAATTCCTTGTCTCCAGTTGATTATCCCCTTAAAAAGATAACGCTCCCTTGTCTGGGAATAAGATATTCGACTTACAGCCTTTATGGGCTGGGTGTCTCTCCTCGTAGGCCTAATCTGACACTTTTAATGGGATTAAAAGCAGCACATGTCTTGTTAGATGAGCATGAAGAAGGCTCGGACCTGTTAAAGATGCTTGTTATGATTAATTTGCTTGTAGAAGCTTTAAGATGTGCTGGAATTATATGACCCTGATTTGCTGTGACTTTTACCATTATCACAAGCACCCCACTCCCAGAAAACAATTTCATTGGCATTCAGGAAGAAGTTTGCCTTATTTTAGAATTCTGAAGTACAATCTTAGCCTTCAAGAATGTTTGGAGGAACCTATAATTGATTAGAAGTTTCTGGAGGTGGCGAAAGTTTTCATGGATTTTTTTTGGAATTTTTCTAAAACTTTTCATACTTTTTTCTGGAACTTTTCATATTTTTCAGATTTTTAAACTTTTTGGAATTTTTAATTAAATTTTCGAATTAAAAATAATTTTTTGGGGAAATTTTATGAGTTTGTCACCTCAGCGCGAATATTGGAGAGATTGCGTACGTCAATCAATCTCCAACTTGCCCGTTGAGTTGATTGGGTGGCTATGATGGTAATGAGCGATGTGGCGCGTCCTGGTACGTTGATCATGCTGGAGCTCAAGGATTTGGGCAATCGAACAGATGATAATGGAGCAGAGCGTTAAGGAAGAAGCCCGGCGACGTGGCTCAATCTCATGCGTGGATCTCGATGGAGCTCGCTATTCTGGGTAATCTGACGGTTAGCGACGGCTGCGAGAGTCCCTTAACTCTCCTGATCGATTCATCGAGCTATACCCATTTTTCTTGGATTTTGGGGCTCCTTCGACCTAGTGCTTCGTCGAGCTAAGCATTCGGATGGCCACAGCGGCTTGGGCTCTTTCGAGGGTGGCCTTCGAAGCTTATTCGTCATTGAACTAGGGGCTCAAGCAATCATAGCTTCTGGAAAACTCCTTGCTGATGGGCTTTTCTTATTGGCGAGCTGCAGGCGAGCTTGTTTTCGAGCTCCCCTTCCCTTCGAGCAGAGGAGTTGTCGAGCACCTCGTTGAGCGAGGTCCTTTTCTCCGTTGAGCTACAATTTTCTGGTCGAGCAATGGCTCTTGTTGAGTTCTGCTTGGTCGAGCTCCTCTTCCTCATCGAGGTACGACTTTCTCGTCGAGCTATGGCTGTCTAGCAACCACCTTCTCTTTTGTCAAGCTTGTTTTCGTCATGCTGCGGAGTTTTGGAAAAGTCATCTTCTCGTCGAGTTTAGGAGTTGTTGACCTAGAGTTGTGTGGTGACCATCTGTCTTCTTCATACTTAGCTACAGACGAGCTATGGCTTCATCGTGCTACTGTGTTGGACAACCAGTGCTTTCGATGAGCTCATTTTGGTCGAGCTGCTGCAGGCGAGCTTCTTTTCTTGGCGAGTTGTTGGCGTGCTTGTAGGTGGGCTACTTCTCGTTGAGCTGCGGTGTTGGGGAGCTCAATGGTGCTTTGAATTCTTGAAGTCGAGTTTCTTTTGAAGTTGGGTTTTTGGAGTTGGGGTTTTGAAGAAGACTTGGATTTCGGGTTCGGGTTCGAATCAGGTTTTGAGTCCATTCGGGTTTGAACCGGATCCTTAATATCCCTTTGAAGTTGCACAACCAGGATTTTTCACTCTTTTTGCTACTGGAGTTTGGTCGAGCTATCTTCGGCATAGTTCGTTTTTGGTCGAGCTTCCCTTCTTTGTCAAGCTATGGGTTTCTCATCGAGCTATTGCATTTCGTCGAACTATGGGTTTCACGTCGAGCTATGGGTTTCTCGTCGAGCTATTGCATTCAGTTGAGCAATGAGTCATCGAGCTAGTGCTTTTAGTCGAGCTATGAGTCATCGAACTCGGAGTTTAGGAGAGCTAGGAGTTGGTGAGCTCGGGGTATGCTTGATAGTTGGCAAAGGGAATTGTAGTAGATCTGAAGTTAAACTGGTTCCGAAGCTCGAAGCTGCAATCTGTGATGGAGTAGGAGGTTATAATCGTTCAATTTGGGTTCGAGCCAGCTTGGGAGCTCTGGTTGAGCCATAAAGAGTTTAAGGTTGGAGTCAACTATCTTTGGAGCTCGATCATCTCTTTGTTTGAGTTACTTGGGTTTGATTGTGTAAGCTTGTGGCACAACGGCTTTGGTCCTATAAGCTTGGGTTGATGTTGATTTTTCGAAGCTTTTAAAGATCTTGTTCAGCTTTGAAGCTCGATTATCTCTTCATTTGAAGCTTCTAGCAAGTTTAGGTAGCAATTTATTGGTTGCGCATGTATGGAGTTGGATAAGTGTACATGTCTGTGCACACACACATATGAACATATACACATACGTACGGATGCGTTCTATGAACCCTTTATATTTTAGATCAATAACTAGGATCTCTTTGGGTGAATTTGGCTTCTTGTGCTTGTCAACTCGTTCCGTCGAGTTTGATCCGGAGATTTGTTTGATTGTGCATCTCGTCGCTCATTTCGTTGAACTGCTATTTGGTCAACCAAGTGTTGTGTTGTTCACTTGTTTTGACAATCGAGCGTTCCGTTGTTGAATGAGTGTTCTGTTGGTCTGGGATCTAAATGCTTTGACCGTTGGATCTTGCATATGTGGCTGCCCTAGAAGAATTTTCGTAGGAATAAAATTCGAAAGGCGATTGGACTACAGACTTGTTGTTTGATCCTAGCAAGTTTATTGAGGCAACTCAGAGACGGAGTGGAATGTTGAACTTACCGTTTGATCCCAACAAATTAATAGAAAACATCGTGATGATGTTGAACGTTTGAACTTAACCGTTTGCGCCCAGCAAGTTTTGTAGAGGCAGCTCTAAGACGAAGTTGAATGTAGAGCTTGTCATTTGATCCCAGTGAGTTTGGAGAGACAACTCCGAGACGGAGTTGAACGTTGGACTTGCCGTTTGATCCCAGCAAGTTTTGTAGGGGAAACTCTAGACGGAGTTAAACAATTGGACTCGCCGTTTGATCCCAGCAAGTTTTGTAAGGGCAACTCTAAACATAGTTGAACGTTTGAACTTGTTGTTTGCGCCTAACAAGTTTTGTAGGGACAATGTAGAGGCAAATCTGAGATAGAGTTTGACATTTGAACTTGTCGTTTGTACCCAGCAAGTGAGTAGAGGCAACATTGAGACGAAGTTGGATGTTTGAACTTGTCGTTTGTGCCCAGCAAGTTTGGATAGGCAACTCTGAAACGGAGTTGATGTTGAACTTTTTATTTGCGCCCAGCAAGTTTTCTAGAGGCAATTCTGAGATGGAGTTGAATGTTGAACTTGTCATTTGTGCCCAGCAAGTTTGTAGAGACAAATCTGAGATGGAGTTGGTTGTAGGGCTTGCCGTTTGATCCCAGCAAGTTTGAATAAGCAACTCTTGGATGAAGTTGAATGTTGAACTTACTGTTTGCACCCAACAAGTTTGTTCAGGCAACTCTTTGATCGAGTTGATGTCAAACTTACTATTTGCACACAGCAAGTTTGGAGAGGCAACTCTAGACGGAGTTGAATGTAGAACTTGCGGTTTGCGCCTAACAAGTTAATAGAGAACTCTGTGATGGAGTTGAGCATTGAACTTGTTGTTTGCTTCCAACAAGTTTATAGAGGTAACTCTAGGGCGTCGTCGGACGCCAAGCGTACTGTATGAAGATAAGGGGTTGTCGGAAGGACTCGAGAAAAGTGCAGGGCATTGAACTCGTTGTTTTAGGATTCAACGAGTTGTTCTTGGAACTTGTTCCGAGTCTTCTTAATATTGAAGTGAAGTCCTTTGTGTTTGTTCAGCATTTAAAGTGATTTCATTTTTCTTTTTGCTGACAAGTAGTCGTCTACACTGGACGAGGTCTTTTGGATGTCGAGCTTGCTCTCCTTCGTGATATGATATGCTTGACAGATTTGGGACTCGTCCGTTTGCACAGCGCTTCACCCGCTCAGCTCGGGTGAGGGTGGTAGGAAAAATTTGGAGCTTGCCCAGCTAAGGAAGACTTGTCTTGAATTTCATCGTTAGGATTTGAGGTGGCCCTGGGAAGCTGTTAGCTGGAAGGAGGCCTGTGAAGAGGTTTTTGTTTCTTAGGTGAAACATCTCTCTGTCGTGTTGCCGGAAGGATGACTTGTAGAATAGCTTGTTGTATACTGATTGTAAGACTTTCGTAGCGATGTTTAGGCATGAGACGTAGAATCATTGTAATTCAATACTTGTAAGGTGACACATAGTTTTGTATTTGTACATATTTGTAATGGCACTGCATCTGAATACATAGATTTGTGGTAGTTCTATGACTTGAAGAATTCTTTCATATTGATGCTGTTTATTTCTGAGAAACGTGTGGAAGCACTAGGTGTGAGTTCGGACTCAATTTGTATTGAAGGAGATTGCCGCTCGTCTGCCGACCTTCAGTTGACCTTCTGGGACCTACGATGAGCTCGGAAAGATGTTGAAGGTTGGGCTCGGATCGGAAGGGTCGGATCCGAGGTCTTGTGTACCTACAGACGGTCCTGAAATACCGGGGTTTGTCCCGGTGGCGGACCCTCCGACGCTCTAGTCAGTCTCTGTGAGAGAGTAGCAATAACTAGGTATATTTAAGTTGCAAAAGATTGATTACCTCAAAAGGTGGGTGTGGGTCTAGTATTTATAGAGAATCCCAACCGGGTTTGGTTCCACTTGGGGGCCGGGTTTGGATCCGAAAGCCCATGGGCCTGACGTGGCAGAAGGCCCAGGGGGTTTAGGGCGGACGTGGCGATACCAGGAGTGGTATAGGGTTGACGTGGCGAAACCCTTGGCGGTATTTGGAGCTGACGTGGCCCATCGTGAGCCTCCTGTGCCTCTGGGGGGAATCTGAGGGCCTAGGCTGCGCCAGGTCCTCCTTCTGCCCCGCCCGAGAGGGGAGACGGCCTGTGGGACTGCCCCGGATCGGACTCCGAGGGCTACTGAGGCTCGTCGGTACGAGGAGGTCGGCACCGTGAGGGCAAACACGAGGTTCGGCGCCGACCCTGAAGTGGTTCGGAGCCGAACCAGGTTGCCATTTTTACCTTTCTGAGTGGGAATTGTATTGGGCCCTGGTTGGGCCTCAGGCCATTTTTACCCTGTCACACAAGCCCCCCACTCCTGCGGGGGGTGCGGGAGCTAGCCGTGGAGGAGTGTTTATGATTGTAAAAAATGGGAGGGCGGATCACAGGGCCTTCCTGGTGGTGCTGCCCTGAGGCTTGGATAGGACCTCAAGCTAGTCGAGGGTCTACGTGTAGGTGAAGGCGATGGCGAACCGTTGTCTCTTCCGGAGAAGAGTACCCTGGTGTTCGACTGAACCTCGAGAGGTCGAGGGATTACGTGTCGACAAGGGTGATGGCGAGCCGTTGCTTCTTCCTGAGAAGAGTACCCGGGTGCCAGACCGAACCTCGAGATGAGGGGGAATTATGGGCTGGTAAGGGTGATGGCCAGCCGATGGATCTTCCGAAGAAGAGTACCTGGGTGCCAGACCGGACCTCGAGCTGGCGAGGGATTATGGGTCGGTAAGGGTGAAGGCGAGCCGTTGTTTCTTCCTGAGAAGAGTACCCCGGTGCCAGGCCGAACCTCGAGACGAGGGGGAATTACGGGCTGGTAAGGGTGATGGCCTGCCGGTGGATCTTCCGAAGAAGAGTACCCCGGTGCCAGACCGGACCTCGAGCTGGCGAGGGATTATGGGTCGGTAAGGGTGAAGGCGAGCCGTTGTTTCTTCCTGAGAAGAGTACCCGGGTGCCAGACCTAACCTCGAGACGAGGGGGAATTACGGGCTGGTAAGGGTGATGGCCAGCCGGTGGATCTTTCGAAGAAGAGTACCCGGGTGCCGGACCGGACCTCGAGCTGGCGAGGGATTATGGGCCGGTGAGGGTGAAGGTGAGCCGTTGTTTCTTCCTGGGAAGAGTACCCCGGTGCCAAGCCGAACCTCGAGACGAGGGGGAATTACGGGCTGGTAAGGGTGATGGCCAGCCGGTGGATCTCCTGAAGAAGAGTACTTTAGTGCCGGCGAAGGCGAGCCGTTATTTTGCCCGAACCGACCCCCGTATCGGGCGGCCAGTCTGGCACTGGGTGACGTCAGCAGCACATGTTTCGAGGACGTGGCGTGATTTCCTAGGCGGCAGTTGCACGTCAATCGGTGAATAGTGACTGCGAAAATCGAGGAGTTGTTCCTATCCCCTATAAATGTTCCCCCCTCTCCTCCCATCGCCAATTTCTCTCTTGCCTCTTACTTTTCAAAAAATCCTTCAACTCTTCAGCGCTCGTCCCTTCGGCTCCCTGCAGCAAGGTCGTTTTTCCGAGGTGATCCCAGGTTAGTTGGTAACCCCGTTTAACTTAGGCACAGATGGATAGGGCTCAGTCCGGCTCGTTGGCGTCGACCTCTGGGGAGGGGCCGGTAGGCAAGGAGGAGGTCGTACACAATGTGAAGCCATTGCGATCTCGGAGGCATTTCGTGGTAGAAAGCAGCGACTCTGAGGAGGGGGGCGGTAGCTCAGACGAAGTCCGGACCCTAGGGTTGGCTTCCGGAGAGGAGGGTGGCTCCGAGGGAGATGGCTCCGCAGGGTCTCTGAATCCGCCCGTTCTGGGGCATTTGTCTACACCTTCGCCGGAACGGACTAAGAGGAGGAGGGCTCCGAAGAAGAAGGGATCGAGGATTGGCGGCCCGAGCGACTTGGTGATAGGGTCGTCTGTACAACCCCGGTCTTTCCGTCGCTACCCCGACGATCTCTCAGATAAGGAGTCCTCGGGGGTCCAGCCGTCGTCGTCAAGCCGGAAGAGGTTGAAGGTGGACGCATCCCCGACCGTTCTGGAGGCAAGCGACTTGGGGGCTCTGCAGTTGGCCTACCACATAGGGCCCAGTTATGAGCTTATGCTGCCGAGTTCTACTCTTCGGCCGACCGATCCCCTGCCGGATAGGTATTGTATCTTCCCTGTGGACGCCTTTATCTCTGGCCTGAGGCTGCCCATCCACCCATTCGTTCGGGAGGTGTTAAATTGGTCGTCCCTGGCGCCGATGCAGTTTGGGCCAAACTCCTGGAAGCAGATCATCTGCTTCGTGCTGTTGTGCGAGGAGCAGGGGGTACCCCTGCGGCTGGGCGTGTTCCGAGCGATGTTGTTGATCGGCTCATCGGCAGAAGGAGTATACTATATCTCGCCTCGAGGTAAGGCGAAGGTTGTCCACGGTCATCCAGATTCCATTAAGTTCTGGAAGAAAAAGTATCTGGTGATCCGGAGTGAGGATCCTTGGGCTATCCCTACTCGGTGGAACCATTCTAAGCCGAGCTACGCAGCACCGGGGCCGGGGGACTTGACGACGGAGGAGTGGAGACTCGTTGAGCGTCTCCGTCTGTCGTATAGCATCAATTGGGGGAAGGTGACGGAGGCCCATCTGGCGAGCGTCGGACTGAGCCCTAGCCCGGCCGTGCCTCGTACGTGGTTGTTTCTTTCCTCACACTCTTCTTGTACTTTCTTGCTCATTTGTTCTTAATGGATCTTTTTACAGAAATGGATGAAGAGTCGATTAAGGCGCTGAGGCTCGCTATGAAGAAGAAGAAGGCCGAGAAGAAGGATGTCGTGGCGAAGACGACCGAGTTGTCCCAGGTGGTTTCCGAGGCCCCCATTCAGCCGAGGATGAAAAGGACTCGGTCGGAGACGGGTGGGGATGCGGTGGTCCAGGGGGGTTCGGATCAGGGTGCGGCCGCCGACCCTGATAAGGGGAAGGGTCCCCTGGTGGATCCCGGACTAGAGGAGAGACTTCGGCGAAGGTGGGTGCCAGATTGGTCGATCCGCGAGGGTGATTGCCTGGTCCGGGGGTGCCAGGCCGTGGAGGTTGCAGATAAGCTGGCGATCCCTCGGGATCGTTCGGATATGAAGTCCCAGACCCTGGACGAGGCGTACGTGCGTCTTGCGCAGGCCACTGTGCTGGTAAGTCAATCGAACCCCCTAGCTTTCGGGTGATGTTGTTTAAGGAAGATTTCTTAGTAGTGTCTGGTTATGGCAGGCGACCGTGCAGGGGGCCCATGTGAGGGGCCTCTACGAGGCGGCGTTGCAGCGAGAGCGAGACCGGGCTGACAAGGCCGAGCAGGAGGTGACGGAATTGAAGGGAGAGCTCGAAGGCTCTCGTAAGAAGGAGGCGGAGACGAAGGCGGCTTTTGACAAGGAGAAGGAGGAATGGGCGAAGGCGAGGGTGGCTCAGGAGGAGAGGTCGGAGAAGGAGAAGAAAGAGGTGACTGAGTCGTGTCAGATCCTGGTGATCAACGCCTAGGATAGCAGTTATGCGAAGGCCCTCAGCCATGTGAGGCACTTTTATCCGACTATCGACCTGTCCAACCTCGAGTATGATATGGAGATTGAGGGGACACCGAAGACCCCTGGCGGACAAGGGTCAGATGACAAATCGGTTGCCGACCCCCCAACGGATCCGGCTGATATAGAGGTGGGAAAACCAGCTGTATAATTTTTGTCCTTCTTTTTCCTTCTCTCGATTGTATTTGCCTTCCGCGGACTGGCCACCGCATTTTTTGTATGGGGAAACTGAATTTATAAAAAGAGGGTTTTTTGGCTGGCTAAGTGTTCCAACTTCGAAGAATTTCTGAACCTCTTTGCTTATATGTCTTGAGTGGGCTGGTTCTCTTGTAGGTCACGGCTCCCCTTCCTGAGGTGGACCCCCTTCGTTTCGACGTGGCGTGGCTTCGGGGCAAGGTCGAGGCCTTAGAGGCCACTTTGGTTCGGTATCGAAAGAGGGCTCGCGACACTGATGCGGCCTTCCATTATTACAGGAACAAGTCTGAAGCCCTAAGTGAGGAGGCGAGCCCGCTGAGGAGGGCGATGGTGAATCGGGAGCTAGGGGGCGTTGGTCTTGGATACACCATGTCAAGTTCCTCGGTGCAGAGGCCTTCCTCCGAGAAGCTACTTCGCGATGTGATAGTGGAGAAGGAGATGGAGATACACCGCTATAGGACTATGTTGGGTGTTTCGACATCTTCCTCGAGGGGTCGGCGAGCGGAGGGGGCTCCCTCGGCGTTGCAACTGATGGAACGCATTCGATCCGTGGATGCCCAGAGCTCCGTGGCCGGGGTGTCGACGGTGGCAGAACCGAAGGACCGTCATGACGAAGAGAGAGTCCCAAGTCGTTTGGTCGGAGTGATCCCGCCCTTCACCGGGTCCGAGGGGCCCTAAGTCGGCGATCCCCTTTAGTTTGAGATGAGTGGAGTGGTCCTGTAACGGCATTTGCTTGTTTTCTCCGCACAAAATAAAAGAGTATGAATAAAGCTTTCTTTTCCTTCTTTGCTCTGGCTATCGGGGTGGTGAAGGGCGGTGTAGGCGAGGTCGGGCTCCGCCGATTCGTGAGGGATCGACGCGGGGCGACAGGGAGTCCTTCGGTCCGGAGTTGGGTCGAACCTGCCGCGGCGTTTGGGGATGAGACCCGAGGGAGAACCCAGGTGCCGCCCCCATTGCCCGGTACTGGGTCGGAGTTGCCGAGGTATTTAACTTTCGACAAAAAGAGACTTCTTTTATACCAGACCCGGGGGGGGGGGGGGTCGCTGAAGCGGCCCTTTACACACGAATGTTTACAAAAGTTTTAATTTACTTAAGCCATGCTAGAACCTAAGCTTGCTCTCCCCGGAATTTCATGAGGTGCTCAGCGTTCCAGGGTCGGCTGATGGGTCGGTCGTTCATATCCGTCAGTCGGTATGTACCAGGGCGTACAGCCTCGACTACGCGGTATGGGCCTTCCCAGTTGGGAGCCAGTTTCCTCTTCTTGGTTGGATCAGAGACAGATAGCTTTCGCAAAACCAGGTTCCCTGCCTGGATGCTAGTGGGGCGGACTTTCTTGTTGTAAAATCTCTCGATCCGTTGCTGATAAATGCTCCTTTGGACCGCGGACTTCTCTCGTACTTCGGCGACGAGGTCCAGGTTAGCCCTCAGGGCGGATGCATTGTCGTCTTCATCAAAGGCTATGATCCGGGGAGAAGGCAATCCGACTTCGACGGGGATGACTGCCTCGGTCCCATAGGTCAGACTGAATGGCGTCTCCCCCGTGGGGATCCTCTGTGTGGTTCGGTGTGCCCATAGTACGCTGGGCAGCTCCTCAACCCATAGCCCTTTGGGGGAATTGTCAAGGCGCTTTTTGAGGCCATCGAGGATTTGCCTGTTCGCATTCTCCGCTTGGCCGTTAGACTGAGGGTGGCAAATGGCGGAGAAACGCTGCTGGATGCCGATGTCCTGACAGAAAGATTGGAAGTTCTGCCCTTGGAACTGGGTTCCGTTGTCCGTGACGAGGATTCGGGGGATCCCGAATTGACAAATGATGTTCTTCCAAAAGAACTGTTGCACTTGGCGCTCGGTGATGCTGGATAGTGGTTCGGCTTCGATCCACTTGGTGAAGTAGTCGATGGCGACAATCAGAAATTTCTTTTGCCCTACCGCTGGGGGGAAGGGCCCCACAAGGTCCATACCCCACATGGCGAAGGGCGTAGGGCTCGCCAGGGATCGGAGGTTGGCTTGAGGAAGCCTTTTGATGGGGGAGAATCTTTGGCAGGGGCCGCACCTCTTGACTAAGTCTTGTGAGTCTTGGAGCATGGTGGGCCAATAGTACCCTTGATTCAGGGCCTTTCGGGCAAGTGTCCTACTCCCCATGTGGCATCCGCCGATCCCCTCGTGCAGGTCTTTGAGGGCGTAGCTGGCCTCGTCCCTGGCGAGGCAGCGGAGGTAGGGTTTGCCGTCGGCCAAGGTGTACGAGCGTTTGAAGAGAATGTTATCGATCATGACGAACCTTTCAGCTCGGATTCTGATTCGCCTGGCCTCGGCTTTGTCTTCAGGAAGCTCGGCCCGGTTTAAGAATTTTCAGATGGGAGTGGTCCAGTCGTCCGGGCTGGTCCCCTCTTGCACACACATCGCTTCCGGCTCTGGGCTACTGATGCTTGGCTCCAAGAGGACCTCGACGAGCACCGTACGATCGAGGCCTTCGAAGGAAGAAGAGGCAAGTTTGGATAGCGCGTCGGCTTGGGCGTTCTGTTCCCTGGGGACTCTGACAACCGTAGCGTCGTCGAAGAACGCCAAGAGTCGTCGGACCGCCGCCAAATACCTCATCATTCGGTCGTCGCGGGCCTCGTACTCTCCGTTGATTTGATGGATCACGAGCTGAGAGTCGCTAAACGCCCGGATTCGCTTGGCACCGGCTCGGTGGGCGAGGGTCAATCCGGCGATCATGGCCTCGTATTCTGCCTCGTTGTTGGAGGCTGGAAAGTTGAGGCGCAGGGAGTATTGAAGCAGGAATTGGTCGGGGCCACGAAGGATGACGCCCGCCCCACTCCCCGTTTTGCAGGATGAGCCGTCAACAAAGACCTCCCAGGTCGGATCCGATTCTTCTACGTCAGGTTGCTCGGAGACAGTGCATTCAGTTATGAACTCGGCGAGGGCCTGCCCTTTAATGGCCGCCCTGGGATGATAGCTAATGTCGAACTGGCTCAGCTCGATCGACTATTTGACTAATCGGCCGGAGTTTTCGGGCTTGTGGAGGACGGTCTTCAGTGGTTGGTCGGTCAGTACTTGGACGGAGTGGGCCTGGAAGTAAGGTCGGAGTTTTCGGGCTGCCATAACCAGGGCATAGGCCATCTTCTCTATCTTCGCGTATCTCGTCTCGGCCGGGTGCAGCACTTTGCTTACATAGTACAGCGGTTTCTGAACTCCTTCCTCCTCTCGGACGAGGACGGCGCAGAGGGCGTAGTCCGAGGCGGACAGGTAGAGCCAAAGCGGCTCGCCCGGTTCGGGCTTGCCGAGGAGAGGCGGGTTGGCGAGGTACTGTTTCAGCTGTTCGAAGGCTTCTTGTTGATGGGTACCCCACTCGAAGCCCCCTTTCCCGCGCAAGGCTTTGAAGAAGGGGAGAGATTTCTCCCCTGACTTGGAGAGAAAACGGCCGATCGCCGCCAACCGACCCGTGAGCCTCTGAACCTCTTTGACATTCCGGGGCGGGGACATGTTAATGATGGCCTGTATTTTTTCGGGGTTTGCCTCAATGCCGCGCTGGCTGACGATGAATCCTAAGAACTTTCCCGTGGAGACGCCGAAGGCGCATTTAGCCGGGTTGAGCCTCATGTTGTGGCGTCGGAGGACACCGAAGGCTTCCTCGAGGTCGGCGACGTGGTCCGGCCCAGCCCGGCTCTTGACAAGCATGTCGTCGACGTAAACTTCTACGTTGCGGCCGATCAGGTCCTTGAAGACTCTGTTGACGAGTCGCTGGTACGTGGCTCCGGCGTTTTTCAGCCCGAAAGGTATGACACGGTAACAATAAAGACCTTGGTCGGTGACGAACGAGGTCTTGGAGATGTCTGGTGGAAACATCCGGATCTGATTGTACCCCGAGAACGCGTCCATGAAGGACAGCAGCTCATGCCCTGAGGTCGCGTCTATTAAAGCGTCGATGCGCGGGAGGGGGAAAGGATCTTTCGGACACGCTTTGTTAAGGTCCGTGAAGTCAATGCAGATTCGCCAACCCCCTGTCGCTTTCTTCACCATGAAGACATTGGCCAACCACTCGGAGTAGCTGACTTCTTGGATGAATCGAGCGGACAAGAGCTTGTCCACTTCTGTTTTTACAATTTGTTGCCTCTCCGGGGCGACTTTGCGCCTCTTTTGGACGATCGGTTTAGAGTCAGGGAGGACGCTCAGTCGGTGCATGATCAAGTCTTCAGAGATTCCGGGCATATCAGAGGGCTTCCAAGCGAAGAGATCAACGTTGCGGCGGACGCAAGCGATGATGCCCGTCTTCAGGTCTTCGGCGAGTGAGCAGCTCACCCGGAACCATTTCGACTCATCCTCGGTGTCGAATAGGACCTCCTCAAGTTCGTCCACGGGCTCGGGGGCGGGGCCGTCTTTCTCGGGTTCGAGTTCAACGGCGCTGAGGGGGAGCACGCCCCCTCCCCTGGTGGTAACGCAACATGACCGTGCTGCTTCGACGCTGTCTCGGACGATGCTGACCCCTTGGGAGGGGAATTTGAGTTTCAGATGGTGGGCCGAAGGTATCGCCTGGAGGGAGTTTAGCCCGGGTCGGCCGAGGATGGCGTTGTAGGCCGCCTTGACGTGGATGACCATGAAATCCAAGGACTCGGTCCTCTTGTCAGGGGCCGGTCCAGCGGTGATGTCGAGGGTAATAATTCCCTCCACTACGACCGGGACGCCCGAAAGTTTGAGCAACGTGCATCCTGCTGGTTTGAGTTTCCCTCTGGATAATCTGAGACTTTCGAAGGTTCTGAGGAAGAGAATATTTACCGGGTTGCCGTTGTCAACAAGGATTCGGCGAACCTCACAATTGGCCATGCGGAGGCTAACGACGAGGGCCTCGCAGTGGGGGAGGTGAACTCCTTCGGGGCCCTCTCCTGAGAAGGAGACTGGCCGCGGTTGTAGCTCAGGAGAGGGGCTGTACTGAATAGCGTTCGTCTCCTGGGTGAAGGTTCTTTGGGAAGTATCGGTTTCTCCCCCCACCGGTCCCCCGTGGATGTAGTGTAGGGTGAATGGCGTATCCATGGATACCTCGGATTCGGGATCCTGACCCTGGGTGCGGTTTGGGTTAGGCTTCGGGGTTGGTGATCCCCGGTTCCTATCACCTTGCCGACCCCGTGGGCCGTCATCCCTGTGGGTCTGCCTCGGATGGTTCGGGGCCGAGTTGGAAGCGGCCCTTCCCCAGCTGTGGGTAACCTTGCGGTTGAGGATTACTCTCCGTAGGTCGGGCTGGGCTGTCCAGCCGACGCTCCTTTGGGACTCCCGAGGGGGAGCCTTGTGTTTCGACGTGTGTGGCCTGGCTTTATCCGTGGGTGGGGGCGAGTCCCGTTGGTTGACGGGAGAAGCAGCCCCTTTTCCTTTGGAGGCCATGAGGATTCGGCTGTCGATGGCCTTTGAGGGTCTGGGTCGGATCGGCTTCTGGAGCAGCGTTTCCCACAGACGGCGCCAACCTAATGCTGTTTATTTCTGAGAAACGTGTGGAAGCACCAGGTGTGAGTTCGGACTCAATTTGTATTGAAGGAGATTGCCGCTCACCTGCCGACCTTCAGTTGACCTTCTGGGACCTACGATGAGCTCGGAAAGATGTTGAAGGTTGGGCTCGGATCGGAAGGGTCGGATCTGAGGTCTTGTGTACCTGCAGACGGTCCTGAAACACCGGGGTTTGTCCCGGTGGCGGACCCTCCGACGCTCTAGTCAGTCTCTATGAGAGAGTAGCAATAACTAGGTATATTTAAGTGGCAAAAGATTGATTACCTCAAAAGGTGGGTGTGGGTCTAGTATTTATAGAGAATCCCAACCGGGTTTGGTTCCACTTGGGGGCCGGGTTTGGATCCGAAAGCCCATGGGCCTGACGTGGCAGAAGGCCCAGGGGGTTTAGGGCGGACGTGGCGATACCAGGAGTGGTATAGGGTTGACGTGGCGAAACCCTTGGCGGTATTTGGAGCTGACGTGGCCCATCGTGAGCCTCCTGTGCCTCTGGGGGGAATCTGAGGGCCTAGGCTGCGCCAGGTCCTCCTTCTGCCCCGCCCGAGAGGGGAGACGGCCTGTGGGACTGCCCCGGATCGGACTCCGAGGGCTACTGAGGCTCGTCGGTACGAGGAGGTCGGCACCGTGAGGGCAAACACGAGGTTCGGCGCCGACCCTGAAGTGGTCCGGAGCCGAACCAGGTTGCCATTTTTACCTTTCTGAGTGGGAATTGTATTGGGCCCTGGTTGGGCCTCAGGCCATTTTTACCCTGTCACACATATGTTTGATCCTTACTGTGTAAATTTTTGTGGAAGTTGATGAACCATCAATTGGATTCTTTGTAGCTAAAAGAACAAGGCATCGAACTTATTGTCTGTAGCTAACAGACTATCAATGGGTTCGCATGTAGTGTTTGACGGAGTTAGAACTTGTCTGTCTTGTACCTAGCTAGTTGTAGGAGCATGAGGAAGAGTTATTTTCCAAACTTACTGTATGAGTGTTTAGCTAGTTGTAGGAGCAACTCTGAGGAAGAGTTATTTTCCAAACTTTTTATGTGGTTCCTCCAACAAATTGTGAGAGTCACATCGAGTGGCAAGTTGAATCCCAAATGTTGTTTTTGCAAGTTTTATTGGAGTAACTACAATCCACAATTTTGGACCTCTAATATGTCTTTAAAGAATTTTAACTAGTTTTAGGAACATATCGAATGGCGAGTCGAACTCTGAACGTGCTTGGTTGCAGGTTGCTAAAGTAACTCCTAGCCATGAGCATGGATTTCGAACTTGTTAGTTTAGGTATTAACAGGTTGCAGGAGCAGATCGAATGGCGAGTTGAACTCTGAACGTGCTTGGTTGCAGGTTGCTAAAGTAACTCCGAGCTATGGGTATGGACGCCGAACATGTTGTTGAGACGTTAACGAGTTGCAGAAGCAGGTCAAATGGCGAGCCGAACTCTGAACTTGCTTTACTGCAAATTGCTAAACTAACTCTGAGCCATGGGTATGGACTCCGAACTCGTCTTATAAGGAGCTTTTAATGAGTTTTTTGTGCCGTTTTTAGGAGTAGGCTTGGCGTTTAACTCATTGTATGCATCCGTAGAGTTATACAATAATTCTGTAAAAATTAATACTAAATTTTATTGGAAAATAAAAACTAAGTGGCTTCTCTAGTGGCTGGCCTTTATTACATGCAGTGACCGGTAGAGAAAGCAGTCTTTATTGAAAGATAAAACTAGACTGCTACTCTAGTGACTGGCCTTTTTTACAAAATATTGAAACTATATAGAGGAGGCAGGTGTTGAGCGCCCTTGTTGAAGTTCATGAGGTGTTCCACTTTTCAAGTCCCTGATGATATCTCCTTACCCCTCAGGTCTTCAAGTTGATGAGCCGTTAGGCGAACAACTTGATAGACCTTACCTGGACTTGCCTGTTTTGGAGCGGACCTCTCCTTGTTTTGCAGAGAGAATGTGAGATCTTCAAGTTCGTCAGTGTGTTTAGGCAGGGTTTTTTCTTTCCGTTAAATAAGCGGAGTGGCTTTGGGCGAGGGGTTAAAATCTATTTCTGTAATGCCCCAAATTTCATATACGGGAAATTCGTAGCACATCCAGAATCTTTACTTCGATTTCATACAAAAAATACAGGAAATTTTAAGCTTTTTCATTACAACAGAGTTCTTTACAATACGCAACAGAAAATAAACATAAAAATACAACTTGTATCATCATGAATCCTCTAGCCCGCAACAGCACTCGTCATAAGCTTGCATCCACGCCAGTCGTTAATCATAGTCCTGCAATACTTGAGAATTGCGGGCACGTCAGTTGAATACAGTGCTATAACAAAGCGATCTTCAACTTTAACAATCACAAACTTGAATGCAAAAACAAAATGTGAAATGTGACTATCCTAAACATATCGGTGTATGTTATGAATCTAATGATTAATGCAAACACTTATGCAGACAATGCAATTTTAATGCGCACTTGTTCGGATTCTATGTTGCCCATACAATATAGGTCCGAGGGCAAGCCCTTAACTTTGTCCTCATTATAAGGTTCGATCCCTCATTATGCAGACATGCAACCATGACAAATTTCATGATAAGACATACTATAAATATTGGATCCCACCCCGGTAATTCTTGAGATCAGTCCCCTTCCTCGGATAATCCTGGAGATATTTCACCCCAATCCGGGAATATCTGGAGAATGCCTCACATCACAGATAATCCTAGAATCCTCATCACACGAACATCTCATGAGTGCTTATTCAATCCTGATATTCTTAAGATCATTCCCCAACAGTAAATAATTCTAGAGTTATTTCACCCCCATCCGATAATTCTGGTAAATGTCTCACATCGCAGATAATTCAAGAGTTCTCATACTAATATTTGTTATTGCCTCGTCACATCTCCCAACTTGTGCATGTCCTTATATTCAAGCATAATTTATATTTCCTAGAGCTAGCTTACCCTACCGGACTTAGATCAACACGCTGAGAACATTAGCCCACACTGACAATTTCGTAAATTTTAATAAGTCATAACTTGCCAGTAATCGGGATCTCGCTCAGCCTCTAATGTCCACACATTTCAAATATTCGTAAAACTTTCTAGGTTCACAAATCTTACCGGCCTATCCCTACTCCACACATGTGAATTTACCGGGCGTATCCACGGTCCCGAAAATAGAATCCATTATTTGAAAATTCAACTATCTTTGGACAGTACACAATGGTCTTGCAAAAATCATATAAATTCCAATACTTATCAGAAAATTGATTTCTTAGTTTCATATGAAATGTAAATGAGTCTCCTACAACATTGTAATTAAGAACATTTAAATTTAACCACAATAAATCTATCTAATTCCATTTGCAAATCAATAGGTTCAGAATCCATAAATTACATCTCTTGCTACTTGCAAAAATAATAGAAAATTTCACACTCCTTGGAAATTGGATTTCTTAGAATCAAAAGAAAAAATAATTAATCTACTTCAAATTCTTAGTTTGGAGTTTCCTCAAAATACTGCATCTAAGAAGTTAAAATGATAAAAAAACTGGAAGGTATACAAATTTCCAGAATCTAGGTAAAACTGTCAATCAGTTCTAAATTCGAATTTATTAAAAATACTAAACGATATCCAAAACACATGAAATTTTGTGAACATATAGTATACATATACTAGATTTACATATAAAAAGTTCAGCTTCCAATTCCATATATTTAAAAAGAAATGATTTTTTAAAGTAAGTATGATATTCAGCCAGAATTATGAAATAAGTTTTGTTTCCTTTTCTAAACAAGTAATGTATTTGGATTTATTAAAATACCAAATGACATCAAAAAATTATGAAATTTTGAGGAGATGTTATAGACATATACGAGATACACATATAAAAATTTCAGCCTTATATTCCTTGTAGTTAAAGAGTAACGATTTTCTGAAGTGAGATAAAATTTCTGGACAGAAACTATAATAATGTTCTAAGTTAACATATCATAATCTCACTAAATAATTAACAACAATTAATACACATAATCGAACAACAATCCATGTATAATCTAAGCATGAATACTAAAGTTATAAAGATTATCTAGCATGCTACACGAAATTTAGAAGTTGTAGAACACCCACACATACATATCTACTCTAGCATGCTATTACTAAAATCAATTAGAAAGTTGAGAAACACCCACACATACATATCTACTTTAGCATGCTACTAATACACAAAAATTTAGAAGTTGGAGAACACCCACCTATTCGTTTCCGAATTCGATTGATTCTACACTCAAGATATGTGAAGATAGCAACACGAACGACGACTACGACACTATGGACCGCAATTGTTCATTGAGTTCAGAAAGAGTAAAAAATGGAATTTGTGTGTTTGTGTGTGTGTGTGTGTGTGGCATATATGTGATTGGAAAAGCCTTAAAAGGGTTAGTTTTCCAATGTATCACATACATGCCACATAATCAATTGCTCATTTACTAAATGAGCAAGTTGCTCATATCCCTTTTACTATATATATATATATATATATATATATATATATATATATATAAAGAGAGATAATGAGATGGAGATAGTGAGGAAGCTTGGGTTTTTGGAAGGAGCTTGAGTTGGAGTAGTGTAGCGCCCCGAATTTCCAATATAATATCTCAGAAATACGTGGCACAATTTCCATCATCTATCTCAATATAATAGTAAACATAGCCAAAACACGGAATAATTTTTTTCCAACTATAATTACATCAATTGCTTACATAGCACAGCAGAAAACTAAACACTTTGAATTACATTCTCTTTTCTTTTACAATCCATTCTTTTACAATTTGCATAAGCTATAATATCATTCTACCACTGTTGTGCAATCCAGCTATCTAAATGAATAGATAAACTAGACACAAATTAAAACCTCGCAAGTGTACGAATCGTTTATAGAAGCGTAGTGATGAGCAAGGGTCGATCCCACAGAGATTGTAGTACTTAACTCACTAATCAATAAAACAAAGAAAAATGCAAATCATGAAGTTTGTTCTAAAGGTCTATTTGAAAGAAAATGAAAAGATTAAAATCTAAATCGAGTAGAATCACAATTGAGTCACAAATATCTATTAAGGTAGTTGGGCCTTGATTTCCACCTGTAGTCAATAATGCTAAGTCGTAGACTACTCCAATTACTCATGTTTGTTCCTTTAAGGGCATGGTATCTACTCCTTAAAGTTAATGTTTCCCTAAGCCAAGAATTAGGCATGGTATCTACTCTAATTCATTTCTTTCCTTAAGTATTTAACATGATATCTACTAAGTTGCACTTAAGGAAAACATAGGAACAATGGAAACGAACAAACACTTGAAGTTCTAGAAATTGGTATCAGTTCTAGATCCTTCAAGTTGATTAAACCAAGAACTCCGAAAGATTCCTGTGTTACAAGTTATGAGCACGAGATACGGGTCGTCTCTATACTCATATAACAGATTCAGTTTTATAATACGCAAACTTGATAAACTCAGGTTCTGTATGGCAGTCGACTTGCTGTCACTCTCAGTCGACTGCTCTTAGAACATCTGAACAAGTTTGATTATTATAAATCTATGCCAATTCAATCAGGTTTAATCAATAAGTACTAGAGTAGCATTCAGAAGAATAAAAGCATTACATGACTACGGCTTCAATCTATCCAACTATGAAATTAGTTCCACATAATAAAACTTTTATTGATTAATAAAATAGAATTCATGACTCTACAATAAAAATACAAAGTAAAAGGAAGAACAGAAGAACACTGATTTGTATGATGTTGAACTTGAGCCCAATTAGCAGTCGACTTGTTCTCCTTTTTGATGCTTGCTGTCGATGGTCAGTTGATGGCTCTCCTCCGTCCTCCTGTTTCCGTTTCCTTTGGTCGATATTTATAGAACAAGGGAAGAGAGTTAGGGTTTGTACTTTTTGCAGAAAAGTCCTCTTTTTTTTTATTTCTTTCCTTCTTTGATCTGTGTTTTATTTCTTTCTCTTTTCTTCTTTTCTTCCTTTTTTACTAACCATGTGCTCTTGCCAATCCCTGGTCTCTAGCTTTGATTTGTTGGAGAAGTTGTTATTCGCATATAACCTGGGTTTGGATAACTAAATTTTGCTTCGTATTTGGATGAGGGCGGATCTTCAATTATCTTATCTTTTCACTTCGCCGAATGCCAGTCGACTGGTGTTGGATGTAAGTCGACTGTGCCGAGATATTTGTGGCTTCATGATTCATCAGTCAAGTCGACTGTTGTTGGGGAAGTCGACTGTGCCGAGCCCCAGCAATCTCTCTGTCCGGTCGACTGGTCTAAGAGCCAGTCGACTGTTGCTCTGCAGTTCCCTGTATATCATCCTCTCAGTCTGTATTAGTCTGGAATCTGCTTCGTTTTGCTGCTTTTGGTTGTTTCCTATGGAAAAGAGAAAAGAAGAGTAAAATAACATATATAGAGCATTTAAATGTCTAATTGCACTAAGATTATTGCTCCTAAATATGAATATTATTGGGTTCATCAAATACCCCCAAACTTAGCTTTTGCTTGTCCTCAAGCAAAAAGTAAAATTATGAACAAGGAGAAAATAATAGTAGACTCAACCCATCACACCAAGAATTCTCATTATGCAAGCATCAAAACTACAATTAAAAATATAAACAATTGCAAATAAAGTAAAAACAAGCATACCCACTTTCTTCACTGCAATTATTTATTCATAGCTCCAAACCCAATCATATTCGTCATGCAATTAATTTAATTATAGTATGTAACACTCCATCTGTGATTATCCCTTTTCTCTACTACAAACCGAGTAGCAAACTAGAGTTTTTTTTTTTTTTTAAGTTTCTTCTTTACGTCGTCACTTGCCTTTTGACGCGAGTGCAAAACATTTGTGATGAATCCACCCGGTTACTCAACAAGTCACAAACTTTAAGTGCTTTGCATACTCATATTTCAAGTTGCCGTTTGACGTAAAAGTAAACATTGGTGATGAATACCCCTAGTTACTAAGCAACTCAAAACATTGGAGTAGATTGACTTTATTCAATTTTTTTTTTATCGTTATTACTCTATTTACTTAAACTCTGTTTAGGACTAGATTAAAAGGGAATAATCACCAAAAAAGCATCACATTTAACTTTTATGTATAATAGCTTGACTCCTATAAATTTGTAAGGATTATGAAACTCAACAATCCTAAAGTAAATAGGTATACTTACTCTTACTTTATAAGAAATTGTTTATCCCAAAAAAAAAAATATCAAAAGACTCCAAATGTAAATAACTACCCCCAAACTTAAATGGAACATTGTCCTCAATGTTCGCACAAAAACTTAAAATAGGCATGTGTTACCACCCAGTTTGAAGGAAAGAAAATAAAGTAAAGAAATAAAGAAATAAATAAATAGAGAGTGTAAGTACTCCCCTGAAAAATTGGGTTGCCTCCCAATAAGCATTGTGTTTCTTGTCTTCAGCTAGACTCGATGAGTTTGTGCAATGTAGTGAATGGCTCGCGGCTCACAACTCATCTTATTATAAGGTTTCCCCCTATGCCCATTCTCCTTGAGCGTTTGATTTTTTTCTCCAACGCTCCATGTGGGGAAACCTTTGGAGCAATGTCTGGACCGTACCATCTTGACATAAGCCTATCTGCAATGGTCCACCTTAATGCACCCTGGTGTTCTTGCAAGACTCCCTGCAGTTTCTCTTCTTCATGCATCCTTAAGTTTGCAGCAACTGTCACAGGTAATGTCTGGTTTTTCCCCAAATATGCATGCTTCAAGTGTTCAGGCAGCGGCTTAAGCTCCACGTCTGGTGTTCTGGTAGCAGTCGACTTGTTCCGTTCACCAGTCGACTGGTCTGAGAAAACACAAGTGTTATCAGACACAAAATTTTCAAATGCAGGTGCAAGCTTACCTGAATATGATTTTGGAGTTTCAAGGTAATGTACTGTCTCTGCAATCCTCCAGTCATTGTATTCCTGTTCAACATGAGATAATGTTAGAGATTGTGTAATTGCGGCTTGTAGTGGTCCGACACTATGTTCCTGAAATGTTTGTTCACAAATTTCCTGAACCACATTAATATTATAACATTCATGATCATCGTGTGGTAATTGTGGTGCATCAAACATTTTAAACTCAATCTCGTCCTCTAGTGTTGTCACCGATTGGAGCTGTTCTTGTCTTCTAGGGTTTGGTATGGTTTGTGATGGGAGTTCTCCGGCCTTTCTGTCATTTAATTCCTTCGCAATTTGACCAATTTGATTTTCCAACTTCTGAATGGCCTGCCCTTGTTGGTTGCTTGTTTGCTGTAGCTGTTGGAGCAATTGAAGGATGGTGGATTCGAAATCCAACTGCTTCTGTTCTTGTACTGGCTGATCAAACCCATTCCCACTCTGGAATTGCTGCGTATGCCCTTGTGCGAATTGAGTTCCTTGATGGTTTTGATTATTGCTCCCTGAAAAATTTTGATGGTTTCGCCACCCTGGGTTATACATGTTTGAAAAAGTGTTGTTCTGGGGTGGGTACATTCCCTGTCCTACGTAGTTTGCGTGCTCATGATCTGTGAAAGAAGACATGGGACATGTATTAGTTGTATGGTCAGACTGAGAACAAATTGCACAAATTTCTTTTGGTTGGTTTTTTACGCCACCCAACGTTGAAATTGTATTAACAAGCATATCAATCTTTTTGTTCATAATTTCCATTTCTAATAGCATGCTATCATTGCTAGAAATTTCGTAAACTCCCTGTTTTTTCGAAAGGCCCCTCCTTGTTGAGAATTGCTGTGAGTTCTCGCTGAGTTCTTCAAATAGCTCGATGGCCTCCTCACCACTCTTTCTCATCAAGATTCCATTGCAAGCTGAATCTACAATTGCTCTGTTAGTGTCATTTAAACCCTCATAAAATGCTTGTACCTGATCATCCTTAGGTATGTTGTGCGTAGGACACTTGAGAAGCTTGTTCTTGAAGTCCTTCCATGCCTCGAAGAATAAATCGCCATCTTTTTGTTGGAAGAGTAGAATTTTCCTTTTTAGTTGTCTGGTTTTCTGAGCTGGAAAGAATTCCTTCAAGAACTTTGTTGCCAATTGCTCCCATGACTGAATTGATCCTGGTTCCAAAGAATTATACCACAATTTAGCATTAAGTTTTAATGAAAATGGAAACAAGATTAACCTGATTTGTTCAGGGGTAAGCCCTTGGACGCTTTGTGTTCTGCAAAGATCAAAGAAATCCTGCAAATGTAGATGCGGATCCTCGTCTAGTCTGCCACTAAAGTGGGGAACCATGCTGAGTAATTGAGGTGATAGGTGCATATTCCCTGTGACATTAGGTTGAAAAGCTATGCAAGAAGGGTGCTCAATATTCTTCGGAGTGAATTTGTCTTGCATTGGTACTCGAATTGGTACGTTCTCCCCCATTGTTGATTTTGGAAAAATTCGCTGTACAGTCGACTGGTCCTTGGAGACAGTCGACTGGTCTGTCTGTGCAGAGTGTAACCCGAAAGAAAAGAAAATATAAGCAAAGAAAAAAAAAAGATTTGTATTGATTTTGCAAGTTAAAATACTAAACAATCCCCGGCAACGGCGCCAAAAACTTATTGTGCAATCCAGCTATCTAAATGAATAGATAAACTAGACACAAATTAAAACCTCGCAAGTGTACGAATCGTTTATAGAAGCGTAGTGACGAGCAAGGGAAAATCCCACAGAGATTGTAGTACTTAACTCACTAATCAATAAAACAAAGAAAAATGCAAATCATGAAGTTTGTTCTAAAGGTCTATTTGAAAGAAAATGAAAAGATTAAAATCTAAATCGAGTAGAATCACAATTGAGTCACAAATATCTATTAAGGTAGTTGGGCCTTGATTTCCACCTGTAGTCAATAATGCTAAGTCGTAGACTACTCCAATTACTCATGTTTGTTCCTTTAAGGGCATGGTATCTACTCCTTAAAGTTAATGTTTCCCTAAGCCAAGAATTAGGCATGGTATCTACTCTAATTCGTTTCTTTCCTTAAGTATTTAGCATGGTATCTACTAAGTTGCACTTAAGGAAAATATAGGAACAATGGAAACGAACAAACACTTGAAGTTCTAGAAATTGGTATCAGATCTAGATCCTTCAAGTTGATTAAACCAAGAACCCCGAAAGATTCCTGTGTTACAAGTTATGAGCACGAGATACGGGTCGTCTCTATACTCATATAACAGATTCAGTTTTATAATACGCAAACTTGATAAACTCAGGTTCTGTATGGCAGTTGACTGCTCTTAGAACATCTGAACAAGTTTGATTATTATAAATCTATGCCAATTCAATCAGGTTTAATCAATAAGTACTAGAGTAGCATTCAGAAGAATAAAAGCATTACATGACTACGGCTTCAATCTACCCAACTATGAAATTAGTTCCACATAATAAAATTTATTGATTAATAAAATAGAATTCATGACTCTACAATAAAAATACAAAGTAAAAGGAAGAACAGAAGAACACTGATTTGTTACTCATTTGTATGATGTTGAACTTGAGCCCAATCAGCAGTCGACTTGTTCTCCTTTTTGATGCTTGCTGTCGATGGTCAGTTGATGGCTCTCCTCCGTCCTCCTGTTTCCGTCTCCTTTGGTCGATATTTATAGAACAAGGGAAGAGAGTTAGGGTTTGTACTTTTTGCAGAAAAGTCCTCTTTTTTTTTTATTTCTTTCCTTCTTTGATCTGCGTTTTATTTCTTTCTCTTTTCTTCTTTTCTTCCTTTTTTACTAACCACGTGCTCTTTCCAATTCCTGGTCTCTAGCTTTGATTTGTTGGAGAAGTTGTTATTCGCATATAATCTGGATTTGGATAACTAAATTTTGCTTCGTATTTGGATGAGGGCGGATCTTCAATTATCTTATCTTTTCACTCCGCCGAATGCCAGTCGACTGGTGTTGGATGTAAGTCGACTGTGCCGAGACATTTGTGGCTTCATGATTCATCAGTCAAGTCGACTGTTGTTGGGGAAGTCGACTGTGCCGAGCCTCAGCAATCTCTCTGTCCGGTCGACTGGTCTAAGAGCCAGTCAACTGTTGCTCTGTAGTTCCCTGTATATCATCCTCTCAGTCTGTATTAGTCTGGAATCTGCTTCGTTTTGCTGCTTTTGGTTGTTTCCTATGGAAAAGAGAAAAGAAGAGTAAAATAACACATATAGAGCATTTAAATTTCTAATTGCACTAAGATTATTGCTCCTAAATGTGAATATTATTGGGTTCATCAACCACATGCAACCAAATTCCAAGATAACGGTACCTACCTGTAAAACATGAGGATAGAAATAATCATAACCCCCAAAACTACAAGGGTCGGCCATAACTGTGTGAGTGATATTAAAAGAAATACAATTTAAATGAAACATAAAGAATAAATTCGAAATCAACACATTCCCACATCAACAACAAACGGAATATGAAATATCGATAAATAAAGCATAAAACATCAAGTGAAACTAGGCTAAGTGTCGAGTGTAGGAAAACAGAAAACATCATGCATAATACAAGTCAAGAAACACGAATGCAGGATGGTGACTCTCTAATGCATACTTGTCGGACTCTATGCATCCCACAATACATAGATCTGGTGCAAGCCCTTATTGTTCTCCACTTTATAGGGTTAAATCCCTCGTTATGCAACTAATCCTACCACGATGACTACTACGAGATTTAGATAAGCTGTGAGTATCTAGCCCATGCCTCGATAATTCTGGAGGTCAATCTCTATCCACAGATAATTTCAGGGATTATTTCACTCACACCTAAGAATCTTCGAGAATACCCCACACCGCAAACTATGGCGCTTCATCACACGAATACCCCATGAGCGTCGCCTCGGCCCCGATAATTCCGGAGATCAATCCCACACCGCAGGTAATTCCAGAGACTATTTCACTCACACCTCGATAATTCTGGGGATTATCGAACACCGTAGACCATACTGAGGTCCATAGCTCATGTTTGCACTCATTTTATCAAATCAACATCTAGTGCTTGTCCTTATCTTATTAAGTTAATTAATAAATTACAACTCTCCTAGAGTCGGTGTACCCTACCGGACTTAACTTAACTGATCAACAACAAGGCCCCAACTGGCCAAATCACAAATCTCAACTGCCGGTATACTAGGGTCCCACTCACTCTCTAGAGAATCAAAAATCGAAATATCAACACAATTCTCACAATAAAATTTCTTAATTCCATCACCAAATCGTTTATATAAAGAATTTTTTTTTAAATCGCACAAATCCAAATTTATCTGGATACTCACAAAATTCCCTGAAATAAAATCTGGATTAAATCTGTTAACCAACTGAGTTTCGCATTTTGAAGTTATAGAAAAATCACAAAACATCAATTCTTCAAAAATCGTATATATTACAAAATCTGAAACTATGACAGGAAGGTGGTAAAAATTGCATATCTTACAATCTATAGGTCAGATTGAGGATCCGTAAACTGTTCTGAATAGATGCAGTGAGCTACAACTTCTATTTTATAAGTTTTAGGAAATTTCATCTGCAACTAAGTCAAAAACTCGCTCCAAACTGAGACATATAGCAGTTTTAAACAGTTCGAAACCCTTTTGAAAAGTTTGACAGTACAGTAGAAAAAAAATCATATCTTACAATCTATAAGTCGGATTGAGGATCCGTCAACTTTTTTGAAAACTATGTGCAGTGGGATACAACTTCTGTTTTATAAGTTTTAGGAAATCCCATCAGCAACTAAGTCAAAAACTCGCAACTCAGACATACAGCAGTTTTAAACAGTTTTTTCAGCCACTTTGAAATCCGTGTTTCTTACAACCGATACGTAGTTTTAAATCTTTAAAATCATGAATTCGTTAAATAAAACCCTGAGATGATCAAATATAACTTGTTTAACAAACTGGAGTTTATAAATCAAATCAAATCCTCATCGAATTCATAAAATATCAAAATTTCATCCAAACTTCTTCAAAATCAGAAAAAGTGTATGTATGTGTATATGTGTATGTATATCAGTAAAATCTTCAAAAATCACTATGTGTAAGTAATATATTGGTCAATTCAAACTCAGCATCAGCAGAAATCAAGATCCAATCGAAAATTTCACAAAAACGTCAAAAAATCAAGTTTTGGCTGAAACTATGTCAGACCCGAAATAAAAATCTACTTCAATTCATTAAAGCTTGATCTTTTGATTCTAAAACCCTTCTTGCAAATTTATTAAACATGACTACAACTAGTTATATTAGTTTGTCCATGATTATAAGCATCTACAACAATTTTTCATCAAGTTTTACTCATCAAAATATCATAATAGACCCTATGTATGTGCATACATAGCAAAAACCCAACTTTTATTCACTTTACGCAATATACATCACACAAACTTATTATACATAATCAAATCATTAAGAAATATGAAAGAAAACAACATACCCATGATTCCTACTAAGTTCTTATCAATCTCAAGTCATCTATATAGAAATTTTATTCATCAATTGCATAGTTTCATGAAAAAATCTATTTTTAATCATCCATTCATTAATAAATTCATTATATCATCATACAATAATCCATCATGCATTCTACTATGCAAATTATCATATATAACATGCACACAACAACAAGAAATCAAACATATGTCACTCACCTCAATGAAGAATCAACTGAAATAATAAAGAATAAGAAAATGCCCTTCCTTTTGCAAAATCCAAGATCCTCGCTTCGAAACTCCAAGAAATAAATAATAAAAAAATATTTTTTTTTGTACAGAGGGTGGACGGATGTAGTGGCTCTAATATAGCCGAAAATCTGATGCATTAGGGTTTTTACGAGTTTATGGAAACATTCTTTAACAAATTATCTCTTTACATATATAGACCTCCTTTAATAAATTAGCAAAATAGACCAAATCTATTAGAATAAAAATCCAATTCTTTATTTCTGAGTTGGCCGACCATCATTCTCAACCCAAAAATCCGAAAATCTGGAGTTTTACTCAAAGTGGTAATTTTGCACAAACGGCCCTCTTTCTGTAATATTTGCAAATATGCCAAATAAATATTTAAAAAAATTTAGAAAATTCATAAATAATACATACTAATAAATATTAGGTTTCCCAAAAATATTTTCTGACTTTGAGTTTCCCAAGAAAATATTTGCAACAAAGTCCTCAACAAATATCAAAATTGCATAATTATATATTTATTCAATTAATCGATAAAAATCAACCAAATATGAATATAATCCAATTTCTTAGAGTCCGAGACTGAATAGTTGGCCCTAAAAAAAATTTAAGTTCAATTTTCACCTTTAAATCACTTTTTACAAAAAGGCCCCTCCCTTTCGAATTATTTATAAAAATATTTTCTTTATTCAGAAAAGTTCCAAAATTTAGAATATGCTCAATTATAAATAGGAGAATTTATCCATAATTATAAAAGTAAAAATTTGCACTCAAAAAATATTTGCACGTGTTTTGCACATGTAAAAAATGTTGATTTTACAAAAATTCAAAATAATCAAATAAATTAATTTAAAAATTATTATTAATTCAAAATATTGTATTTAAAATTTTGGGGCGTTACAAGTAGGGTGGTGGGGATGGTGCTTGGAAGGGAGGCGGGAGGTGGCTGTAGGTGTTGGGTGTGAGGCAGCAAGCGGCAGGTGGTCGGGGTGAGGTGAAGGTGTTCGGGGATGCGAGGTGCAGTGGATCTTGGTGGTGCTCGGGTTGTGAGGTGGAGGATATAGTGGCAAGGAATACAGTGACGAGTATATGAGGTGGAGCTTGGCCGGGTGGATGATGAAGAAAGGCAATCGAAGGTTGGTCGGAGGTGGAGATGGTGGAGCAGTGGTGGTCGGGGTTTCGGAGATGGGTAGAGATGGTCGGGGTGAAGGAGGTTGGGAGGTGTAGGGTTTGGAGGCAATGAGGGTGGCTGCGGGTGAAGAGGATGAAGATGGAGCTGCGAGGGAGGTTGACGACAAGGTGGAGGTGGTGACAGTGGTCTTTCGGTGTTGAGGAGAAGGTGGAGGTGATCGATGGTGGTGGCTGGCTGCATTGGAGAGCTATGTTGCGCGGTGTGGTGTTTGGCTGTTCAAAGAGGAGCTGCAAGAAGGGGTTACCGGTTGGTTGACGGCGAGGTGGAGAAGTGGCTGCGAGTGGGGGTGTTTTGAGTGAAGAAGAAGGTGATGGTGGTGATGAAGAGGGTGGTGGTGGTGCTTGGTGAGTGAAAGGGGATCAGGATGAGGGTGAAGGTGATGATGATGGCAGATTTAGGAGGTGGAGATTTGGGTTTGGTCGGGTGTGGAAGAAAAGAGAAGAAGAAGAAGAAGATAAGGTGATAAGGTGAATGTGTGTATGCATGTATGTGCATATATATAGGAGTGAGAGAACTGTGGTATATATATATATATATATATATATACTAGGTATGCCATGGGCACGTGCCTACGGCATGTCTTCGAAACGATGCAGCATATGAAAAATCATGTAAACCATAAAGGATGATATATATATAGATGTTTATTGGCCAGTAGACGCTGATGTACTATGAAATAGGATTATGTGATCTTGATGTTTATCGGTTGGTATATTGCAGGATCATTTGTCAGCTGCTCGAGATTCAAAAATAGTATTGTGAATCTACAATAGTAGTGGATCGAAAATTCTTTGTTATGTGTAACTTGAGCATAAAAGATTTCTTTTTTGATTTGGAGCTTCACATGAGTAGCAATTCATTTTCTAATGTAGTTAACGCCTTAATTTTTCCAGTGGATACATGTCAATAGTACGTCTTTGTGGACGATGCAGTATATGAAAAGCCCTGTAAACACATAAAGAAAATACAGACAAAGTAAAGCACATAGGAAAAATGCAGGCAATGCAAATAAAAAAGTCAAAGAAAATCCACCATGCTAGTGTTTCTACTAACAACTGTTGGATATCGTCCTGTCTTTCACCGATAATATCAGGTGTACTGAAACTTGAAAGAATAAATAGGAAAAATTCAGACCCAATATGGACAGTGCTTCTCTCTCTATTCTCACTTTTTCCTCCAAACACCCATTGTCAAATACACCTGAAACGAAGAATGGGAGTGATGATATGGAAATTTCCATAAATTAGGTAGTAATAAAGGAAACCCCTTCAAAAGAAAAGGGTGTTGTTGTTCCTAAATGATTAGTTAAGCGTCAATCAAATTTTCTAAAGTTTCAACTAAATAGTAGAAAATAAAAATAAAGATTTGGTAACTGAACATAATAATGTGGTTCCTAATGAGGCTTGAATATAAGAACATCTATATAATAAATTACAAAGAAAGCTATCAAGTGGCTCCCCTTCAATCTCCCCCAAAATCAATGGCCCAGATTGATTCTCACAAAACATATTTCCCGCCCAAAATTTTAAACCCCACAATTTCAAAATACACACACACACTCTCTCTTTTTCCCAAAATACCCCCCTTCTCTCTCTATCTCTTTCCCGCTCATATAATATAAATATAAAACCTGAACATAATTACATTCAACTATGAGATATGAACATAAATATAATTCCTACAACATGTTCAATACATACAAATTTTCCAACACTCAATACTACAAATATTTCAAGTTCTTGAACCATTGAACTGAGTCCTTGGGATATCTCTCCAGGCCGTTCAAATCTTGAAGTGTATTCTGTGGCCCACTCCCAGTTGTCTAGAAGAGACCATACTAAGTATCCTCTTACATCACACCCATCGTCCCTGCAATTCGTCCATAGTTCATAACAAACAGTGAGCTACATTCTGCTTTTGCATAATATTTAAAACGAAAAGCATAAAGTTATGAACTGGTATCTAGTGAATTTTTTTTGCTGAAGGATGGTTGGAACAAAAGAACCCACTTTATCAAAAGAAGTATAAATAATACTGTGAGATCCAAAGAGTCTTGCTCTTAAGTGGTTGCGGTGTAGATATGTGGCTTTTGATACATGGGTTCAGAAAACATTATTACACATTGAGAGTAAATGAAAACCCTTAAATAAATGTGTTTTTATGAATATGTTAACATTTAAAAAATATAGTTCGATATGAAAATTAGTAAGTTAAATACAAATATTATCCATTAATTGTTGAAAGCTCCATAATGTGAAAGCTTCACACACTCAATCATGGAAGTTTCCTGCAAATTAGCTTAATTTTTTTTGGCTTCAGAAGAACTTTCATGCAAGTTTAGTTGTGAATAATCCATAAGATTCATAGAATAGTCATTATGGTATCTTATTCTTTTCTCATCGTTAACAACATTGAAAATTGGGACAAATGGATTGTTTAAATCATCCATTCCTTACAAAATCAAGCAAATATATTAGCATAAGAAACAAAAAAAGAAAGAAAAAGAAAGAAAAGAAAAATCACATCCATCACATTAGGGCTTACCATTTTCAGTTATGTATACTGGGGGATTACCATACTTCTGCTTGATGTAGTTCATTAGGTTTCTCATCCCTTGGGGTACATTATATAGCCATATCGATGCCACCTGTAATTGCACGTGTTTTTAGCTCTTGTGGTAGTTTCATGTTCATACACAAGAAATTTGCAAGTTTTGTTAAATATATATAAAGTTCTAGTCCAATGTGTTCATGAAAAAAGGACAGTATTTGTGTCAATGCATGACTTTATTAATTTAGAACGCTCATAAACTTCCCTACACTTGCTTGTGAAGAATCAAAGCATTTGAAGTTACTGTTTTGTAAGAAGTTTAATTTAGTGAAATTGCAGGAAATTTCGAAGTGCACATCGTCTTTTAAAGTTACAACAAGAAAGATTTATTTGTTGGAAGTCATTATATATCATTGAACAAAGGGAAATAACTTGTAGCATACTGCTGAATTAATAAAGCTTACACTATCTCCTATCAGACTCAAGCCCTTGAAAGCTGCCACACAATAAGAAAATCAAAGGTAGCTACCAATTCAAAGAAAGAAAATTCACACACACACACAAAAAAAGTCTTGTGATAAACAATCAGACTTTGCTTTGTAAAGAATAGGCAGCTTTGATAAGCAAGCCATAATCGTTGCTCCCTAATCAATCATCACACCAGCATTCTTTTTTTCTTCATCAGTTTCTCTTTTAGCATCATGCAGCTAATTATAAAATGCCCTGCTATTATTATCTCACACCAGATTCTACCACTCAAAATCCATATCCATTGATTGGGCCACAATCAGAAGCTCAAGGGAAATACATCTCTTAAGAATTACCGATTGAGAGATCCGATATATACATTGACCCAAACATAAGATAGACACAGACCAGTTGTGGAGGTTGTGAAGGAATTTTTCATTTGTGTTAGAAATTGTGGTCTTTGGTCAAAAGTAGATATAGCCTAAATTTCATTAATATGATTGATGCAAGGGAAGGGACATACCTCAATCTACGTTCGGAAGTGAAGACTATGTTTGTCTATTACCTAATTGATTCTTGAAAAAAGTAGGGTGATTTGTTAGAAGTTAAAATAATCATGAAAGAAATTTATTGTAACACCCCGTGTTAAAAATATATATACATATAATATATGTTGAAAAGTAAGTATGGCTGTTTGAATAAAAAGTAAAAATGGATTGTATATGGAATTAATATGTTGAAAAGGTGGGGGGTCCCACGTTCAGCAACAACAAAGTGTATATGCTGTTTGACTTTCCATGAAGACGTGGCATTGGAGCAATGGGGCCCACCCGGGAAAGATTTGAAGGCTTTGCTGTGTGTTTCGAAAAGAGGTAAAGTGTATGGAAAATTGTCCCATATCGGTAAGATATAAAGATTAAATAATATATAAATATAATAGCCTATGTGTAATGCCCCGATTTTTCATTTAATGAAAATTATTTTATTTTGCACGTAGTGTTCACGTGCAATATTTTTGGTAATTATTTTCATTATGATGAGTAGAGATATTTAAATATGTGCTTCTAATTATTTTATACAAAGCCTTCTTTCAATTAGACAAAAAGCCTTTCCTTCTAAAAGCCCAAATTAAATTTATTTAGTTTCTTTTATAGGTTATTATTTTGGCCCATAAACTAAAGCCCATGAGTTAATTTATTTTTAAATACAACTTGTAATGTAGAATACATTTAAAGATTTTTTTTTTATGAAAAATATAATGTACAAATTTTTAAATGGAGACCAAGTTGCATGCATGTGCACTACACGTACACGTGCAATATGCACAAGGCATGGCCAGTTGGAGCTTTTAGGAGGGAAATCAAAATTTTGAGTGGAGTCATGGTGGTGGTGGTTACTTGATCATGGGTGGTTGGTGTAACTCCTCCTTAAATCTTAGCCATTTATTCCTAACTCCTACTTCAATCTTAACCATCCATTCTCCTATTTTTTTTGTATAAATACCCCCCCCCCCCCCCTTTGGCTACTATTCTTGTGCTAACATATAGTTCAAAATACAATTATCTAGTAGTTAGTAAGTGAGTAAAAGATTGAGATTGTGTGGGAGAGTTGTGCTTGCATAAATCAACAAGGGGAGAGGCCGGCTACCATCAAGGAGCTCTCGGTTTGGTGTGCTTGGAGGCTCGTGTGCGCATCGATGAGGAGGAGGATCGTTCGTTTGCAAGGACATTCGTTTAGGAGGTTGCTAAATTGTACTTTTCTTCAATAAGGTGGGTAAATTTTCTATATTTCTAATTAGGAATGCATGCTAAATTTGACTAAATGAAGCATGAAAAATATTAATAAGAGTACGCATTTAATTGGAAAAATGACCTATGGGTTGATTGAAATGTGGATGTGAAATTGTATGTGGTTCCATTAGTAAAGGCTAAATCTTGTGTGAATTGATTATAGCCATGGATTGTTGAAGAAAGTTTCATTATTTACATCACATATTGTATACAAAAAATTAGTAGATTAACAATGCTACTTTATGAGTTTAAATGAATCTTTGTGCTTTATTGAAATGAATGAATTAAAATATAGATTTGTATGCTTGGTAAATGATTAAAAACAGGAAATTAATATGAAGTTTGCTAATAAAGAGATTAGTGATATTAATTGTTAAGAAATGTCAAAAAAAAAAAAGGAATGTGGTAGTGATAATTTAGAATTCGAATTAATTGTATGAAAAATATGTTTTAATTGTTGAAAAAATTATTTTCTACATACTGGAATATAATTTATGATGATGTTAGTCAATCTGGAAATTTACAGTAAAATTTTATAAAAGCAAAGTGAAATGAGGACTAGTTGAACATCAAAATGTTTTAATAACAGAGAGAATTGATTTAAGTGAACTTCGAGTTGTATCTATGACAACCCGAGCGCATAGCTCAAGTGGTTGGGATGACTCTATTCGCTACAGCAGGTTCGGCTGTGTTCTCTCTAGTTGCTGGTTCGAATCCTATTAGCAACATACTTTTGCATTTTTGGAAAAAAAAAATAAAGAACAGCGGTCGAGAGCATTAGATGCTCTCTGCCACTCTTTCCAACGCGTGCAGCGTTCGGCCTAGTGGTCTGTGCCTTGGGTGGTTTTCCCCGTGGTCGTGGGTTCGAATACTGGGTTCGGCCAGTATTTAAATTGGGGAAAAAACATTTTTTTTGGGATTTTTAATGATCAAAAAAATATTGAAAAAATATAATAATTATCCTAAAATTATGTGGGACTTGTGAAAAATAGTTTGAGAATTATTTGCATGAAGTGGAGTATGTTAGAGAATAAAAGTATAATTTAGAACTATAAGTTCTATACTTGCATTTTCATAAAAGTTGTACTTTGCAAAAACACCTAAAATGGAATATTAGAAAAGAAAGACGAATAAGAAGGAATTATGTGAAGTGATGTGAATTATTCTCAATGGAGAATAGTGCGACAAATTATGAAGTGTAAATGTCCATCTTTGATTGAATAATTAGTGATGTGGGTTTTAATGTGAAAATAATATTCTATGAGTTACATGATGAATAGTTGAATTTAATGTATAATTATGGACTATTGAACAGTTTAGAAATCATGATTGGAAAAGAGAAATATTTTTGAGTATGATAACTCGACATGTGAACTTATGAGTTGGAAACGCTCAACTTTAGAAATTGTGAATTAGAATTGAAACAAAAGAGTTGCTAAGTCTCCCCCGGCATTTGGAAAGAATGAAATGAAATTTGAAATGAAAGACCAAGGTTGGTCATGTTTGAATGAATGAATAAGTCCGGTTTAGTGGAGAGGCTAACTCTAGAGCTTTGATTTTGTTCATGATTCTAATAAAAACTAAGGATTAGTACATAGTGGAGACGTGATGAAAGTAGGAGAAAAACATGAGTATGAGGGCCATTGGATTGGCGGCGTGAGAGTATTCACAGGCTGTCTTCACGATGCGTCGTGACATGACGTGGATACTGCTCCAGAGTACCGTTCCGGTGGCGACGCTCGTGGGATGTTTGGTGAATGCGGGTGGTGTCATGTCCCATGACGGAGGCTGAATTGACCACAGGCTGTCTTCACGATGCGTCGTGACATGATGTGGGATTTTCCTCCAGGCTATCTGGACATGAGCTCGTAATTCATAGAACATCTAGGATACTTACCGTAGTTACAGTAGTAGATTAAGTCATGGCGAGGGATTGAACCGTACAAAGATGAAGAACGAATAAGAGGCTTGCCCTCGGACCTATGTAGTATGGGATGCATAGAATCCGAACAAGTGTGCATTAGTGTCATGTAATATAAATAATTGCATTAAGGACTAAGTGCATAATCACAACACAACATCAATAGAGTATTCTCTTTAGTTTGATATGTGACAAGTTTGTGTTTGTTAAATATGGAAAATAAGTTATACTATTTTCGGCATAGAGAGGATGACCGTGTATAATGTTCGTCAGTTGAATAAACTGACGTACCCACAGTTTTGTATGCAGGATAAATGACATGATAAAGGTTAAAGAGGAACAGATGCTTAAAGATTATTCAATGTTGTTGTACATTTATTTAAGTGTTGTAAATTTACTTTCGCTGTGCAATGTAAAGAGTAAAGTTTTATGTAAACTCTGATGTAAAGTGAAAAGTTCAAATTTCCTTGTAAAATTGTACTAAATGAAGTGGAAAGATCCTGTAGAACTCTCGAATTCAGTTGTATTTGGGATTCGGGGCATTACAGAGTGGAATCTGAGCCACGGTTCACACTTGTACAAATTTATAAGAAACGACACCCTAGAAGTGGACATTAGAGTGTGTGTTTGAGTCTAGAGATTTAAATGTAAGTGACTTACATTTGTGTTGCTCTATGACTTATGCTTCTTCCTCCCTATTTCTAAGATGGCTGATCACTTCGACCCTGCTGGAGACGACGACTAGCATATCATCGAGGAAGAGTACCATCCTGGACAAGCAGATTCCGAGGAAGAGTACTACCCAGGGCAAGCAGATTCTGACGGAGAAGAATGGCCTGAATCCCGAGAGATTACCCCACCTCCAGATTCATCTGATGACTCTTCTGACGAAGAAGAAGAACCAGTTCCAAATAGTCTTGTGATATCTCTTCAGAGGCAGGTAGAAACACTGTGGGAGAGAGTCGGATTATTGGAGGCTCAATTGGCAAAGCGAAAGGATGACTTTTCAGTTCTCAGTCATCGTATATGGGAACTCGAGAAGAGGAAGAATATGACAGATGTGCTGAAGGATGAAGTCGATGAACTACAAGGAGAACTTCGAGAAGCGAAGAGGAGCCGTAGGAGTTAGACTGTTGTAGCTTCTACTATTTTCATTCTGATGTCAAGAAATATTTTTCAATTCGAATGTATAAAGTTTGGAATTCAATGAAATACAAGTTGATTTAAAATTCATGTCTTATACTTCGAATTTAATGGATCTTTTGCATCAGAATATGTCTAGAAGAGGAGCTAGAAACGGGAAAGGTCTGGATCTGGAAACGAAACTTGCCAGGGTCTATCAGACGCTCAATACCGTGGCCATGAATCAGAACCAAGGAAGGGGACCTGCGAATTCGGTGCCCGAAGCGATTAAACTAGTGGAATCGTTCAAACAAATGAAGCCACCTGTGTTCGAAGGGAAGTCAGACCCTGATGCGGCTGACAACTGGATTCGTCAGGTAGAGACAATCTTTGAAGTGCTGGAGACCCCTGAAGGCAGTAAGGTGAAGTTGGCGACTTTGCAACTTAAGAAGGATGCAGCTGTGTGGTGGCAGTCGATGAAGAGGACAATGGGAGGCATAGTTCTCGGCTGGGAGGAATTTTTGGAAGAATTCCGCAGTCACTATTTCCCCTCCGACGTCCAAGAGAAGAAGGCTATGGAGTTTCTATCACTACAGCAAGGTAGCATGTCAGTGAGAGAGTACGAGACCAAGTTTACTCAGCTCTCTAGGTACGCTCCTGAATTAGTGATGGATGAGGCAAAGAAGGCTCGTAAGTTCGAGTATGGATTGAGGCCGAGCTTGAGGTCCCGGATGATACCTCTTGGTATCAGAAGATTCGAAAAGTTGGTCAAGCGCGCGGCGGCCACTGAAGCAGACATGGAGCAGTTTCATGTTGTTCAGAACCGGAGGAACAACTGGCAGTCTAGAAAGAGGCCTGCACATTCTGGAAGTTTCAAAGGGCAACCATCTGCACAAAGGTTCAAACCGACAGAGGCGAACGCTATTAGTGTGGCTGGAGAACCTGGGAACAATGTGGTGAGACCTGCTGTGGTGACTTGCATCAACTGTGGTGAGACGGGACATTACATGTCTCAATGCTCCAAGCCGCGGAATGTCACCCGTGGGGGATCAACTCAGCAGGCTGGGAAGAGACCGTACCAATCGGGGCGAGTATTTGCCTTGACGGAAGCTGATGCTGATGAAGTAGATCATGTCATCACTGGTACGAGGGCGGATGTTTAGAGGTCTATGTTATTTCTTTTTCCTGCTTATTTTGTGAAAATGTTACGTAATGGGTGTGTATTATGTAACAGGCGGACTTTATCTTAATGGAATAAAAGCTGTTGTGTTGTTCGATACTGGATCCTCTCATACTTTTGTGTCTCCTAAATTTGCTAAAGTGTTGGGAATTGAACTGAAGATTTTTCCAGGCAAGATCTTAGCAGTAGCTACTCCATCAGGAGAAACTTTAACCACTGATCGGTATTACGCTGATTACGAGATTGTGATTGGAGATCGAATCTTTGGGATTGATCTGATCGAGCTGACTATCTCGGGAGTCGATGTTATCATTGGCATTGATTGGATGTCGGTATACAGTGCAAGCATCGAGTGCAAGACCAATACGGTAACAGTGAAGGCTCTAAGTGGACCTGAAGTCACTTTCCAAGGGAAGAAGAAGTGTTCTAGGCTGGTGGCAGCTACCCGCAAGGAAGAGACTCCTGTGGAAGTGCAAAAGATTCCTGTGGTTCGGGACTATCCGATTGTGTTCTTGGATGATTTTCCTGGGTTACCCCCACATCGTGATGTAGAGTTCAGCATCACTGTTCAACCGGGAAGTGCACCCATTTCTAAGGCACCGTATAGGATGGCTCAAGTGGAACAGGATGAGGTGAAATGGCAGATTGAGGAACTGTTGGAGAAAGGCTTTATTCAACCTAGTGCGTCACCTTGGGGAGCACCAGTGCTTTTGGTAAAGAAGAAGGATGGATCGATGAGAATGTGTATCAATTACCGAGAGCTGAATAAGGTCACTGTTCAGAATAAGTATCCTATTCCTCAAATTGATGATTTGTTCGATCGTCTACAAGGAGCAGCTGTTTTCTCCAAAATAGATCTTCGATCAGGATATCACCAAGTTCAAGTGAAAGCTGAAGATGTGCACAAAACTGCATTTAGAACTCGACATGGGCATTATGAATTCTTAGTTATGCCATTTGGAGTGACGAATGCACCCGCAATCTTCATGGATTTGATGAACAGAGTTCTGAGGCCATTCATTGATTCTTTCATCGTGGTATTTATCGACGATATCCTCGTGTACTCCAAGTCAGAGGAGGAGCACGCCGAGCATCTGGCAGCAGTGTTGAAGAAGCTGGAAGAGGAGGAGTTGTATGCCAAGCTATCCAAGTGTGATTTCTGAAAATCTGAAGTGGCATACTTAGGTCACATCCTTTCTAAGGAGGGAGTGACAACTGACCCTCAGAAGATAGAGGCAGTGAGAGATTGGGCTAGGCCTGCTACAGTAAAGGAAGTCAGAAGTTTTCTTGGAATGATTGGATACTACAGGAGATTCATTCAAGGTTATGCTCAGATAGCCGTGCCGCTTACTGGTCTGACCAAGAAGAATGTGAACTTCAAGTGGACTGAGCAATGTGAGGCGAGCTTTCAGGAGCTGAAAGAGAAACTGACTACTGCACCTATTTTGGCTTTGCCTAGAGCAGGTGTTGAGTATGATGTTTACAGCGATGCTTCACATCGTGGGCTTGGTTGTGTCTTAATGCAAGAAGGAAGAGTAATCGCTTATGGGTCTAAGCAACTACGACCGCATGAGAAGAATTACCTGACTCATGATCTGGAGTTGGCTGCGATTATCTTTGCCTTGAAGCAATGGAGGCACTACGTGTACGGTGAGAAATTGAACATGTACACGGACCACAAGAGTTTGAAGTATATATATCAGCAGAGGGATCTGAATCTGAGGCAACGAAGATGGTTGGAAGTGCTCGAGGACATGCGACCTGAGATCAAGTATCATCCTGGGAAAGCTAATGTTGTTGCTGATGCCCTTAGTAGCAAGAGCCGTTTATCCAGTTTGATCACAACTCAGAAGCATCTGATAGAGGAATTGGATCGAGCAGGTATTGAGGTTGTCTTGCAAGGATTGGGAACATCTTTGGCTCAGTTGAGGCTTCAGCCTACACTGAATGGAAAGATCATTGCAAGTCAGGAGGTTGATGCTGATATTTTGGAGATGAAGGAGCAGGTTGGTGCTAGCAGGTTGCCCAGATTTCAAATCAGGGATGGAGTGCTGTGGTTCGGAAATAGACTGTGTGTTCCAAATCAGGCGGACCTGAAAGAGAGTATTCTTCAGGAGGCATATGCTACTCTTTTGTCGGTACATCCTGGAAGTACTAAGATGTACAGAGATATCAAACAGCATTTCTGGTGGTCAGGTTTGAAGCGGGATGTGGCTGAATTTGTGGCGAAGTGTGAGGTTTGTCAGCAAGTCAAAGCCGAAAATCAGAGACCCGGAGGTCTATTACAACCATTACCTATTCCGGAATGGAAGTGGGATAACATCAGTATGGATTTCATTACGGGATTGCCTAAGAGTCCTAAAGGCAATGATGTGATTTGGGTTATAGTCGATCGACTAACCAAGACCGCTCACTTCTTGGCGATGAAACTCACTGCTTCGATGGACAAGTTAGCTGAGTTGTATGTTGGCGTGATTGTCCGACTTCATGGTATTCTGTCAACTATTGTGTCTAATCGAGGTGCGCGGTTTACTTCGCATTTCTGGAGGAGTCTTCAGACAGCTTTGGGTACCAAGACGGATTTCAGCACTGCTTTTCATCCGCAAACCGATGGGCAGACCGAGAGAGTCAACCGTATTCTTGAGGATATGCTCCGGTGTTGTGTACTAGACTTTGGAGGCAGTTGGAAAAGGCATTTACCTTTGTTAGAGTTTGCCTACAACAACAATTTTCAGACCAGTATTAGGATGGCGCCGTACGAAGCTCTGTATGGCAGGAAGTGCAGAACACCTGTTTGTTGGTTTGAAGTTGGGGAGCGTCAATTGTTTGGGCCTGAGCTTGTGCAACAAACCTCTGAAAAGATTGATCTGATCAGGAAAAGGTTGGTAGAAGCTCAGAGCAGGCAGAAAAGCTATCCAGACAACCGGAGAAGGGACCTTGAGTTTGAGGAAGGTGACTTCGTCTTTCTGAAAGCATCGCCCAGTAAAGGTGTGGTTCGATTTGGCAAAGGCGGGAAGTTAGCCCCGAGGTTTATAGGCCCGTACAAGATATTGAAAAGGATCGGGAAAACTGCTTACCGGCTTGAGTTACCAGAAGAGTTATCTCAGGTGCACAATGTCTTTCATGTGTCTATGCTAAGAGGCTATATTCCAGATCCGAGTCATCATTTGCCTGAAGTGCCGGAAGGTTTGCAATTGGATCTGAATTACATCGAATCTCCTGTCGAGATTGTCGATCGTCGAGAGAAAGTCTTGAGGAATAAGACGATACCGATGGTCAAGGTAGTCTGGAGAAACCATTTGGTTGAAGAGGCTACTTGGGAGTCTGAGGAGAGGATGTTAAAGGATTATCCTGAGCTTTTTGCTTGATTTGTATTATGTATTTTTCTTGTGCTTATTGTAAGTGTTGTTTTCTCGCTCTTGTCTGTAGTTCCGGAGACGGAACTATTCTAAGGAGGAAGTGTTGTAATGCCCCGATTTTTCATTTAATGAAAATTATTTTATTTTGCACGTAGTGTGCACGTGCAATATTTTTGGTAATTATTTTCATTATGATGAGTATAGATATTTAAATATGTATTTTTAATTATTTTATACAAAGCCTTCTTTCAATTAGATAAAAAGCCTTTCCTTCTAAAAGCCCAAATTAAATTTATTTAGTTTCTTTTATCGGTTATTATTTTGGCCCATAAACTAAATCCCATGAGTTAATTTATTTTTAAATACAACCTGTAATGTAGAATACATTTAAAGATTTTTTTTTATGAAAAATATAATGTACAAATTTTTAAATGGAGACCAAGTTGCATGCACGTGCACTACACGTACACGTGCAATATGCACAAGGCATGGCCGGTTGGAGCTTTTAGGAGGGAAATCAAAATTTTGAGTGGAGTCATGGTGGTGGTGGTTACTTGATCATGGGTGGTTGGTGTAACTCCTCCTTAAATCTTAGCCATTTGTTCCTAACTCCTACTTCAATCTTAGCCCTCCATTCTCCTATTTTTTTTGTATAAATACCCCCCCCCCCCCTTTGGCTAGTATTCTTGTGCTAACATATAGTTCAAAATACAATTATCTAGTAGTTAGTAAGTGAGTAAAAGATTGAGAGTGTGTGGGAGAGTTGTGCTTGCATAAATCAACAAGGGGAGAGGCCGGCTACCATCAAGGAGCTCTCGGTTTGGTGTGCTTGGAGGCTCGTGTGTGCATCGATGAGGAGGAGGATCGTTCGTTTGCAAGGACATTCGTTTAGGAGGTTGCTAAATTGTACTTTTCTTCAATAAGGTAGGTAAATTTTCTATATTTCTAATTAGGAATGCATGCTAGATTTGACTGAATGAAGCATGAAAAATATTAATAAGAGTACGCATTTAATTGGAAAAATGACCTATGGGTTGATTGAAATGTGGATGTGAAATTGTATGTGGTTCCATTAGTAAAGGCTAAATCTTGTGTGAATTGATTATAGCCATGGATTGTTCAAGAAAGTTTCATTATTTACATCACATATTGTATACAAAAAATTAGTAGATTAACAATGTTACTTTATGAGTTTAAATGAATCTTTGTGCTTTATTGAAATGAATGAATTAAAATATAGATTTGTATGCTTGGTAAATGATTAAAAACAGGAAATTAATATGAAGTTTGCTAATAAAGAGATTAGTGATATTAATTGTTAAGAAATGTCAAAAAAAAAGGGGGGGGGGGGGAATGTGGTAGTGATAATTTAGAATTCGAATTAATTGTATGAAAAATATGTTTTAATTGTTGAAAAAATTATTTTCTACATACTGGAATATAATTTATGATGATGTTAGTCAATCTGGAAATTTACAGTAAAATTTTATAAAAGCAAAGTGAAATGAGGACTAGTTGAACATCGAAATGTTTTAATAACAGAGAGAATTGATTTAAGTGAACTTCGAGTTGTATCTATGACAACCCGAGCGCATAGCTCAAGTGGTTGGGATGACTCTATTCGCTACAGTAGGTTCGGCTGTGTTCTCTCTAGTTGCTGGTTCGAATCCTATTAGCAACATACTTTTGCATTTTTGGAAAAAAAATAAAGAACAGCGGCCGAGAGCATTAGATGCTCTCTGCCACTCTTTCCAACGCGTGCAGCGTTCGGCCTAGTGGTCTGTGCCTTGGGTGGTTTTCCCCGTGGTCGTGGGTTCGAATACTGGGTTCGGCCAGTATTTAAATTGGGGAAAAAACATTTTTTTTGGGATTTTTAATGATCAAAAAAATATTGAAAAAATATAATAATTATCCTAAAATTATGTGGGACTTGTGAAAAATAGTTTGAGAATTATTTGCATGAAGTGGAGTATGTTAGAGAATAAAAGTATAATTTAGAACTATAAGTTCTATACTTGCATTTTCATAAAAGTTGTACTTTGCAAAAACACCTAAAATGGAATATTAGAAAAGAAAGACGAATAAGAAGGAATTATGTGAAGTGATGTGAATTATTCTCAATGGAGAATAGTGCGACAAATTATGAAGTGTAAATGTCCATCTTTGATTGAATAATTAGTGATGTGGGTTTTAGTGTGAAAATAATATTCTATGAGTTACATGATGAATAGTTGAATTTAATGTATAATTATGGACTATTGAACAGTTTAGAAATCATGATTGGAAAAGAGAAATACTTTTGAGTATGATAACTCAACATGTGAACTTATGAGTTGGAAACACTCAACTTTAGAAATTGTGAATTGGAATTGAAACAAAAGAGTTGCTAAGTCTCCCCCGGCATTTGGAAAGAATGAAATGAAATTTGAAATGAAAGACCAAGGTTGGTCATGTTTGAATGAATGAATAAGTTCGGTTTAGTGGAGAGGCTAACTCTAGAGCTTTGATTTTGTTCATGATTCTAATAAAAACTAAGGATTAGTACATAGTGGAGACGTGATGAAAGTAGGAGAAAAATATGAGTATGAGGGCCATTGGATTGGCGGCGTGAGAGTATTCACAGGCTATCTTCACGATGCGTCGTGACATGACGTGGATACTGCTCCAGAGTACCGTCCCGGTGGCGACGCTCGTGGGATGTTTGGTGACTGCGGGTGGTGTCATGTCCCATGACGGAGGCTGAATTGACCACAGGCTGTCTTCACGATGCGTCGTGACATGACGTGGGATTTTCCTCCAGGCTATCTGGATATGAGCTCGTAACTCATAGAACATCTAGGATACTTACCGTAGTTACAGTAGTAGATTAAGTCATGGCGATGGATTGAACCTTACAAGGATGAAGAACGAATAAGAGGCTTGCCCACGGACCTATGTTGTATGGGATGCATAGAATCCGAACAAGTGTGCATTAGTGTCATGTAATATAAATAATTGCATTAAGGACTAAGTGCACAATCACAACACAACATCAATAGAGTATTCCCTTTAGTTTGATATGTGACAAGTTTTTGTTTGTTAAATATGGAAAATAAGTTATACTATTTCCGGCATAGAGAGGATGGCCGTGTATAATGTTCGTCAGTTGAATAAACTGACGTACCTACAGTTTTGTATGCAGGATAAATGACATGATAAAGGTTAAAGAGGAACAGATGCTTAAAGATTATTCAATGTTGTTGTACATTTATTTAAGTGTTGTAAATTTACTTCCGCTGTGCAATGTAAAGAGTAAAGTTTTATGTAAACTCTGATGTAAAGTGAAAAGTTCAGATTTCCTTATAAAATTGTACTAAATGAAGTGGAAAGATCCTGTAGAACTCTCGAATTCAGTTGTATTTGGGATTCGGGGCGTTACACTATGATCAAGAGTCACCAAATCGGTTAACCACCTTTTGAGAGGCAGCCTATGGTGGGCAGTTGTACTACATAGAATCTAATTCCTTCCTGTCGCCATTCACTTTGATATTTGGGTTTTAGGGTTTTTAGGTTTTGGGAGTGAGAGAAAGAGAGGAAGAAGATCTAAAGTGAAAGGGGAAGGAGAAGAGGGGGCCACTATTTATATGCAAAAATTCTATAACTGATGTCGTTATCCCTAACAACGACATCTATCATGCAAATGACGTTGTTGGAAATAGCGGCATCATCTATAAGCTTTTTTCACACATGCAAATTTGTTCCAAGTCAGAAAGCACACGACTGAGAATAAGATAACTAACGTCGTTACTCCAAATAGCGGCACGCAAATTTTTTTTAAACTGATGCCGCTATTGAAAAAAATGGCATATAAATAACCTATGCTATTATTTCCAATAACAGTTTATGCTGATGTGTCCAAAACTAGGTCAGATCGCTAAATATTTTCGAAAGTGGGTCAGAACGCTCAATATTTTAAAAAAGTGGGTCAGTACGGCAAAAAATTTGATATAGGTAAGGTGACGTGGAGAGATGATATATGTATATAGAGTCCTCTTCCGTTGTGCACTAGCCATGGTGTGCACTCGGCCTTCGGGTCTTCGTATTGACGATCTGAATCGTTCACATTGATCTACATGTCTAAATTAGTCTAAATATCTTTATCCCTATATATATATATATATATATATATACATCATCAATAAGCTTTTTTCACACATGCAATTTTTTTCCAAGTCAGAGAGCACACGACTGACAATAAGATAACTAACGCCGTTACTCCAAATAGCGGCACACAAATTTTTTTTTAACTGATGCCGCTATTGAAAAAAATGGAATATAAATAACCTATGCTGTTATTTCCAATAACAGTTTATGCTGATGTGTCCAAAACTGGGTCAGATCGCTAAATATTTTCGAAAGTGGGTCAGAACGCTCAATATTTTAAAAAAGTGGGTCAGTACGGCAAAAAATTTGATATAGGTAAGGTGAGGTGGAGAGATGATATATGTATATAGAGTCCTCTTCCGTTGTGCACTAGCCATGGTGTGCACTCGGCCTTCGGGTCTTCGTATTGACGATCTGAATCGTTCACATTGATCTACATGTCTAAATTAGTGTAAATATCTTTATATATATATATATATATATATATATATATATATATATATATATAATGCTCAATATTTTAAAAAAGTGGGTCAGTACGGCAAAAAATTTGATATAGGTAAGGTGAGGTGGAGAGATGATATATGTATATAGAGTCCTCTTCCGTTGTGCACTAGCCATGGTGTGCACTCGGCCTTCGGGTCTTCGTATTGACAATCTGAATCGTTCACATTGATCTACATGTCTAAATTAGTCTAAATATCTTTATCCCTATATACATATATATATATATAGGGATAAAGATAATTATAGAATAAGAAGAGGAGTGGGTTTTAGGTTAGAGTATAGTGAAATATAGGGAGTATGCTAATAGATTAGGAGTGGGTTGTGCTGTGGAGTGAGAAGGATGAGAGGTTTAGGGGTATAGGAGGATGTTGAGGCAGTAGTAGGGGAGGTGAGTTGGTGCAGGCTGTAAAATATGGTTGGAGAATTGGGGTTGGCTGTTGGATTAAGAAAATAGGAGATTAGGATTTAGGAATTAACTAGAGTTAGAATTTAAATTTAAACTCTAATTAAAAATGTAACGCCCCGAATCCTAAATACACTGAATTCGAGATGTTCTACAGGATCTTTCCTCTTCTTTTAGTACAATTTTACAAGGAAATTTAAACTTTTCACTTTACATCAGAGTTTACATCAATATTACACTTTTCATTTGCACAGCGGAAGTAAAATTTACAACAATTAAATAAATGTACAACAACATGGTATAATCTTTAAGCATCCATTCCTCTTTAATCTTTAACATGTCATTTACCTGCATATAAGACTATGGGTACGTCAGTTTATTCAACCGACGATCATTATACACGGTCATCCTCTCTATGCCGGAAATAGTATAACTTAATTTTCCATATTTAGCAAATACAAACTTGTCACATTACAACTAAAGGGACTACCCTATTGATGTCGTGTTGTGTTTGTGCACTTAGTTCTTAATGCAATTATTTATGTTACATGACACTAATGCACACTTGTTCGGATTCTATGCATCCCATACTACATAGGTCCGAGGGCAAGCCCTTAATCGTTCTTCATCTTTATAGGGTTCAATCCCTCGTTATGACTTAATCTACTATTGTAATTACGGTAAGTATCCTAGATGTTTTCTGACCTACGAACTCAGGTCTAGGCACTCTGGAGGGAATCCCATCGCTGACATGACTCATCATGCAGACATCCTGTGGTAATTCAGCTCTCACCATAGACATGACACCACCCGTAGTCTTCAAACATCCCACGAGCGTCGCCACTAGGACGGTACTCTGGAGCAGCATCCTCACCCAGACTCATCATGGGAATTCCTGGGATACGCTCTCGCCGCTATCCAATGGCCCTCATACTCAATGTTTGTCTCTTACTTTCATCACATCTTCACTATGTACTAGTCCTTAGTTTTATTGGAATCATGAACAAAATCAAAGCTCTAGAGTTAGCCTCTCCACTAAACCAGACTTATTCATTTATTCAAACATGACCAACCTTGGTCTTTCATTTCAATATTTCATTTCATTTTCTTTCCAATTTGCCGGGGGAGACTTAGCTACTCTTTCAATTCAATTCCAATTCACAATTTCCACATTGAGCACTTATAACTCATAAAATTCATATTCATAACCAACGGATTTCTTTTTCATTAACATGATCTCTAATTCATTCATTAATCCATAATCATACATGAACTCATACACTTCATCAATTAATAATTTCACATTTGAAATTCACATCACTAATGAATCTTCACATTTCATATTTTTTCCACATTATTCTCAAATGGGAATAAATTGCATTATATCACACAATAAAGTTTCTTTTTGCCAAATAATCTTCTAATCCTTCATTTCACTTTATTCTTGCAAGTTGTAATTTTTCATAGGGTATTTATATAGAACCATAGTTCTATTCATGCCTTAAATTCACAAACCATAGTTTATTTCATTCAAATAATCCCCAAATCATTTTTATAAAGTCCTTTATATTTTTAGGAGAATAACCATATTTTTTCCATAATTTTTGGACACTTAAAAACCCAAAAAAAATATTTTTTTCATTCTTGCCGATAGCAAGAATCGAACCCAGCACCCTAAGAACACAGCCGACAGCACCAACCGCTAGGCTGTATGCGCTAAGCGCTATAAAGCGGGGACAAGGGGTATTTGTTACTCTCTGTCGGTGATTTTTATGTTTACAAAAATGTGAAATAATATATGTGGCCACAGGGATTCGAACTGATCAACACAGAGAACCCAACCGCACCATAGGACCACTTGAGCTACGCGCTCAGTTGTCATCAATATAATTTCAATTCCATTTAATTTATGCTCTCTGTTATTTAGAACATTTCGATGTTTAACTAGCTTTCGTTTCATTTTGCTCTCATCAAAATATACTGTATAACTCCAGATTAATACTCCCTCACATAATTTATATATCAGTGTGAGCAAAATAATTTTTGTGATAATTAAAACATATTTTCAAACCATTAATTCAAATTATACATTCTAACACTACAATTCTTCTCTTTTTGATGTTTCTTCGCATTGTAGTATTCTAATCTTTTTGTCAATACATTTCACATTAATCCACTGATTTTAATCATTTATCTACATACAACTCATATTTGAATTTATTCATACCCATATCAACACAAAGGATCTATTTAATACATGAAATGGTAAAACTCAAACTACTAACTTTGTGTGTAGTTCTTGATAGTAATAAATGTGGTTTCCTTAATCAATCCATGCTTCTAATCAATTCACATACATCACAATTTATAGAACCACATATCAATTTGCATATTCACATCTCAATCATTCAAGAAGTCATTTTTTCCAATTAAAGTGTGCTCTTCCTTAATCATTTTCATGCTTCAATTTTTCTAATTAAACTGGCATGCAATCCTACTTTAGAAATAGGGAAAATTTTACCCACAACTCAAATTTAATAATAAAACCACATACAAGTTATTCATTAACATTCCAATCAATGCATAGACTAACTTTCCAATTAAAATGTATTCTTATTAATATTTTTCATGCATCATTACTCAATATAATACTAGCATAATTCCTAATTAGAAATAAGAAAAATTAACCCACCTTGTATGGAGAGAAAAAACTCAATTAGTAACGAAAGTCCTTTGCAAATGAATGCACCTCCTCCTAGACGCGCGCACACAAGCTCCAAAAAGCACCACCGAAAGCTTCCCTCCTTGAATAGCCGGCCTTCTCCTTCTCCTCCTTGATGGAATGCAAGCACAATCCCACTCACAACTCAATCTTTTTAACTCACAAACTACTACTAGATAATGCTATTAGACTATAGATTTGGAAGGGAATATTAAGCACAAAATAACTAGCCATGGGAGGGGGTATTTATACTAAAAATCACATAAAATGGAGGGCTAGGATTAGTTGGTTGGTTGTAGGATGGAGGGCTAGGATGAGAGTAGGAGTTGCAATAACTACCCACATCTAAGTAACCACCACCATGATCACCATTACAATTTTTGAATTCCCTCCAAAAAAGTCCACAACCGGCCATGCATAAGGAAGTGCACTTGCACGTGTACGTGTAGTACACGTGCATGCAACTAGGACCAAAATTGTACATTAATTTTTTGTATGAAATAAAATAATCTTTTAAATTGTATTCTACATGACAAGTTGTGTAAAAATATAGTCCATGGGCTTTAGTTTATGGGCCAAAATGGTTATTTTAAAATAAAATAAATAAATTACATTTTGGGCTTTAAGAAAAATGCTTTTTAGTCTAATTAAAATAAGGCTTTTGTATAAAATAATTTGAAAACACATATTTAAATATTTATACACATCACAATAAAAATAATTATAAGATTTAATTCAACCAAAATATTGCACGTGCACACTACGTGCAAAATAAAATAATTTTTCATTAATTGAAAAATCAGGGTATTACAACACTCCCTCCGTAGAATAGTTCCGTCTCCGGAACTACAGTCAAGAGCGAGAGAAACCAAAAATACAACACTCACACAAGAACAAAAGATACAAAGATACAATCAAGCAAAAAGCTCAGGATAGTCCTTCAACATCCTCTTCTCAGACTCCCAAGTAGCCTCTTCAACCAAATGGTTTCTCCAGACTACCTTGACCTTCGGTATCGTCTTATTCCTCAAAACTTTCTCCTTACGGTCAACAATCTTGACAGGAGGCTCAATGTAATTCAGATCCAACTGCAAACCTTCCGGCACTTCAGGCAAATGATGACTCAGATCTGGAATATAACCTCTCAGCATAGACACATGGAAGACATTGTGCACCTGAGATAACTCTTCCGGTAATTCAAGCCGGTAAGCAGTTTTCCCGATCCGTTTCAATATCTTATACGGGCCTATAAACCTCGGGGCTAACTTCCCGCCTTTGCCAAATCGAACCACACCTTTACTGGGTGATACCTTCAGAAAGACGAAGTCACCGACCTCGAACTCAAGGTCCCTTCTCCGGTTGTCTGCATAGCTTTTCTGCCTGCTCTGAGCTTCCGCCAACCTCTTCCCGATCAGAACAATCTTCTCAGAGGTTTGCTGCACAAGCTCAGGACCAAACAACTAACGCTCCCCAACTTCATACCAACAAATAGGCGTTCTGCACTTCCTGCCATACAGAGCTTTGTACGGCGCCATCCCGATGCTAGCCTGAAAACTGTTGTTGTAAGCAAACTCTACCAAAGATAAATGCCTTTCCCAACTGCCTCCAAAGTCTAGTATACAACACCGAAGCATATCCTCAAGAATACGGTTGACTCTCTCGGTCTGCCCATCGGTTTGCGGATGAAAAGCAGTGTTGAAATCTGTCTTGGTACCCAAAGCTGTCTGAAGACTCCTCCAGAAATGCGAAGTAAACCGCGCATCTCGATCAGACACAATAGTTGACGGAACACCATGAAGCCGGACAATCTCGCCAACATACATCTCAGCTAACTTGTCCATCGAAGCAGTGAGTTTCATCGCCAAAAAGTGAGCGGACTTGGTTAGTCGATCGACTATAACCCAAATCACATCATTGCCTTTAGGACTCTTAGGCAATCCCGTAATGAAATCCATACTGATGTTATCCCACTTCCATTCCGGAATAGGTAACGGTTGTAACAGAGATCCGGGTCTCTGATTTTCGGCTTTGACTTACTGACAAACCTCACATTTCACCACAAATTTAGCCACATCCCGCTTCAAACCTGACCACCAGAAATGCTGTTTGATGTCTTTATACATCTTAGTACTCCCAGGATGTACCGACAAAAGAGTAGCATGTGCCTCCTGAAGAATACTTTCTTTCAGGTCCGCCTGGTTTGGAACACATAGTCTATCTCCGAACCACAGCACTCCATTCCTGATTTGAAATTCGGGCAACCTACCAGCACCAACCTGCTCCTTCATCTCCAAGATATCAGCAACAACCCCTTGACTTGCAATGATCTTTCCATTCAGAGTAGGCTGAAGCCTCAACTGAGCCAAAGATGCTCCCAATCCTTGCAAGACAACCTCAATACCTGCTCGGTCCAATTCCTCAATTAGATGCTTCTGAGTTGTAATCAAACTGGCTAAACTGCTCTTGCGACTAAGTGCATCAGCAACAACATTAGCTTTCCCAGGATGATACTTGATCTCAGGTCGCATGTCCTCGAGCACTTCCAACCATCTCCGCTGCCTCAGATTTAGATCCCTCTGCTAATATATATACTTCAAGCTCTTGTGGTCCGTGTACATGTTCAACTTCTCACCGTACACGTAGTGCCTCTATTGTTTCAAGGCAAAGATAATCGCAGCCAACTCCAGATCATGAGTCGGGTAATTCTTCTCATGTGGTCGTAGTTGCCTAGACCCATAAGCGATTACTCTAACCTCTTGCATTAAGACACAACCAAGCCCACGATGTGAAGCATCTCTATAAACATCATACTCAACACCTGCTCTAGGCAAAGCCAAAATAAGTGCAGTAGTCAGCTTCTCTTTCAACTCCTGAAAACTTGCCTCACATTGCTTAGTCCACTTGAAGCTCACATTCTTCTTGGTCAGACCAGTTAGCGGCACGGCTATCTGAGCATAACCTTGAATGAATCTCCTGTAGTATCCAGTCATCCCAAGAAAGCTTCTGACTTCCTTCACTGTAGTAGGCCTAGCCCAATCTCTCACTGCTTCTATCTTCTGAGGGTCAGTTGCCACTCCCTCCTTAGCAAGGATGTGACCTAGGAATGCTACTTCAGATTTCCAGAAATCACACTTGGATAACTTGGCATACAACTTCTGCTCTTCCAGCTTCTTCAAAACTGCTGCCAGATGCTCGGTGTGCTCCTCTTCTGACTTGGAGTACATGAGAATATCGTCGATAAACACCACGATGAAAGAATCAATGAACGGCCTCAGAACTCTGTTCATCAAATCCATGAAGATTGCGGGTACATTCGTCACTCCAAATGGCATAACTAAGAATTCGTAATGCCCATGTCGAGTTCTAAATGCTGTCTTGTGCACATCTTCAGCATTCACTCGAACTTGGTGATATCCTGATCGAAGATCTATTTTGGAGAAAACAGCTGCTCCTTGTAGACGATCGAACAAGTCATCAATTCGAGGAATAGGATACTTATTCTGAACAGTGACCTTATTCAGCTCTCGGTAATCGATACACATTCTCATCGATCCATCCTTCTTCTTTACCAAAAGCACTGGTGCTCCCCAAGGTGACGCACTAGGTTGAATAAAGCCCTTCTCCAACAGTTCCTCAATCTGCCGTTTCACCTCATCCTGTTCCACTGGAGCCATTCTATACGGTGCCTTAGAAATGGGTGCACTTCCCGGTTGAACAGTGATGCTGAACTCTACATCACGATGTGGGGGTAACCCAGAAAAATCATCCAAGAACACAGTCGGATAGTCCCGAATCACAGGAATCCCTTGCACTTCCACAGGAGTCTCTTCCTTACTGATAGTTGCCACCAGCTTAGAACATTTCTGCTTCCCTTGGAAAATGACTTCAGGTCCACCTAGAGCCTTCACTGTTACCGTTTTGGTCTTACACTCGATGCTTGCACTGTACACCGACATCCAATCAATGCCAATGATAACATCGACTCCCAAGATAGTCAGCTCGATCAGATCAATCCCAAAGATTCGATCTCCAATTACGATCTCGCAATCAGCATAATACCGATCAGTGGTTAAAGTTTCCCCTGATGGAGTAGCTACTGCCAAGATCTTGCCTGGAAAAATCTTCGGTTCAATTCCCAACACTTTAGCAAATTTAGGAGACACAAAAGTATGAGAGGATCCAGTATCGAACAACACAACAGCTTTCATTCCATATTCTGATGTAAAAGGTCCATCAAATTCGAAGTATGAAACATGAACTTTCAAGTCAATATTTCCATTTCATTGAATTTCAAACTTTATACATTCGAATTGAAAAACATTTCTTAACATCAGAATGAAAGATAGTAGAAGCTACAACAGTCTAACTCCTACGGCTCCTCTTCGCTTCTCGAAGTTCTCCCCGTAGTTCATCAACTTCATCCTTCAGCACATCGGTCATATTCTTCCTCTTCTCAAGTTCCCATACCCGATGACTAAGAACTGAAAAGTCGTCCTTTCGCTTTGCCAGCTGAGCCTCCAATAATCCAACTCTCTCTCGTAGTGTCTCTACCTGCCTCTGAAGAGAAGTCACAAGACTATTTGGAACTGGTTCTTCTTCTTCGTCGTCAGAAGAAGAGTCATCAGATGAATCCGGAGGTGGGGTAATCTCTCGGGATTCAGGCCATTCTTCTCCGTCAGAATCTGCTTGTCTTGGGTAGTATTCGTCCTCGGAATCAGCTTGTCCAGGATGGTACTCTTCCTCAATGATATGCCAGTCATCATTTCCAGCAGAGTCGAAGTGATCAGCCATCTTAGAAATAGAGAGGAAGAAGCATAAGTCATAGAGCAACACAAATGTAAGTCACTTACATTTAAATCTCTAGACTCAAACACACACTCTAATGTCCACTTCTAGGGTGTCGTTCCTTACAAATTTGTACAAGTGTGGAAAGAGTAGAAGCATGGCTCTAATACCACTCAGTACCGCCCCGAATCCCAAATACACTGAATTCGAGATGTTCTACAGGATCTTTCCGCTTCTTTTAGTACAATTTTACAAGGAAATTTAAACTTTTCACTTTACATCAGAGTTTACATCAGTATTACACTTTTCATTTGCACAGCAGAAGTAAAATTTACAACAATTAAATAAATGTACAACAACATGGTATAATCATTAAGCATCCATTCCTCTTTAATCTTTAACATGTCATTTACCTGCATATAAGACTGTGGGTACGTCAGTTTATTCAACCGACGATCATTATACACGGCCATCCTCTCTATGCCGGAAATAGTATAACTTAATTTTCCATATTTAGCAAACACAAACTTGTCACATTACAACTAAAGGGACTACCTTATTGATGTCATGTTGTGTTTGTGCACTTAGTCCTTAATGCAATTATTTATGTTACATGACACTAATGCACACTTGTTCGGATTCTATGCATCCCATACTACATAGGTCCGAGGGCAAGCCCTTAATCGTTCTTCATCTTTATAGGGTTCAATCCCTCGTTATGACTTAATCTACTATTGTAATTACGGTAAGTATCCTAGATGTTTTCTGACCTACGAACTCATGTCTAGGCACTCTGGAGGGAATCCCATCGCTGACATGACTCATCATGCAGACATCCTGTGGTAATTCGGCTCTCACCATAGACATGACACCACCCGTAGTCTTCAAACATCCCACGAGCATTGCCACTGGGATGGTACTCTGGAGCAGCATCCTCACCCAGACTCATCATGGGAATTCCTAGGATACGCTCTCGCCGCTATCCAATGGCCCTCATACTCAATGTTTTTCTCTTACTTTCATCACATCTTCACTATGTACTAGTCCTTAGTTTTATTGGAATCATGAACAAAATCAAAGCTCTAGAGTTAGCCTCTTCACTAAACCAGACTTATTCATTTATTCAAACATGACCAACCTTGGTCTTTCATTTCAATATTTCATTTCATTTTCTTTCCAATTTGCCGGGGGAGACTTAGCTATTCTTTCAATTCAATTCCAATTCACAATTTCCACATTGAGCACTTATAACTCATAAAATTCATATTCATAACCAACGGATTTCTTTTTCATTAACATGATCTCTAATTCATTCATTAATCCATAATCATACATGAACTCATACACTTCATCAATTAATACATGAACTCATACACTTCATCAATTAATAATTACATGAACTGATCAACACAGAGAACCCAACCGCACCATAGGACCACTTGAGCTACGCGCTCAGTTGTCATCAATATAATTTCAATTCCATTTAACTTATGCTCTCTGTTATTTAGAACATTTCGATGTTCAACTAGCTTTCGTTTCATTTTGCTCTCATCAAAATATACTGTATAACTCCAGATTAATACTCCCTCACATAATTTATATATCAGTGTGAGCAAAATAATTTTTGTGATAATTAAAACATATTTTCAAACCATTAATTCAAATTATACATTCTAACACTACAATTCTTCTCTTTTTGATGTTTCTTCGCATTGTAGTATTCTAATCTTTTTGTCAATACATTTCACATTAATCCACTGATTTTAATCATTTATCTACATACAACTCATATTTGAATTTATTCATACCCATATCAACACAAAGGATCTATTTAATACATGAAATGGTAAAACTCAAACTACTAACTTTGTGTGTAGTTCTTGATAGTAATAAATGTGGTTTCCTTAATCAATCCATGCTTCTAATCAATTCACATACATCACAATTTATAGAACCACATATCAATTTGCATATTCACATCTCAATCATTCAAGAAGTCATTTTTTCCAATTAAAGTGTGCTCTTCCTTAATCATTTTCATGCTTCAATTTTTCTAATTAAACTAGCATGCAATCCTACTTTAGAAATAGGGATAATTTTACCCACAACTCAAATTTAATAATAAAACCACATACAAGTTATTCATTAACATTCCAATCAATGCATAGACTAACTTTCCAATTAAAATGTATTCTTATTAATATTTTTCATGCATCATTACTCAATATAATACTAGCATAATTCCTAATTAGAAATAAGAAAAATTAACCCACCTTGTATGGAGAGAAAAAACTCAATTAGTAACGAAAGTCCTTTGCAAATGAATGCACCTCCTCCTAGACGCGCGCACACAAGCTCCAAAAAGCACCACCGAAAGCTTCCCTCCTTGAATAGCCGGCCTTCTCCTTCTCCTCCTTGATGGAATGCAAGCACAATCCCACTCACAACTCAATCTTTTTAACTCACAAACTACTACTAGATAATGCTATTAGACTATAGATTTGGAAGGGAATATTAAGCACAAAATAACTAGCCATGGGAGGGGGTATTTATACTAAAAATCACATAAAATGGAGGGCTAGGATTAGTTGGTTGGTTGTAGGATGGAGGGCTAGGATGAGAGTAGGAGTTGCAATAACTACCCACATCTAAGTAACCACCACCATGATCACCTTTACAATTTTTGAATTCCCTCCAAAAAAGTCCACAACCGGCCATGCATAAGGAAGTGCACTTGCACGTGTACGTGTAGTACACGTGCATGCAACTAGGACCAAAATTGTACATTAATTTTTTGTATGAAATAAAATAATCTTTTAAATTGTATTCTACATGACAAGTTGTGTAAAAATATAGTCCATGGGCTTTAGTTTATGGGCCAAAATGGTTATTTTAAAATAAAATAAATAAATTACATTTTGGGCTTTAAGAAAAATGCTTTTTAGTCTAATTAAAATAAGGCTTTTGTATAAAATAATTTGAAAACACATATTTAAATATTTATACACATCACAATAAAAATAATTATAAGATTTAATTCAACCAAAATATTGCACGTGCACACTACGTGCAAAATAAAATAATTTTTCATTAATTGAAAAATCAGGGTATTACAAAAAATCGAAAATTTTTAGAATGGATCAAAAAATATTTGGGTTGGGTTCAAATAGAAGATCAAAAATCGAATTCAAATACAAAAATGGATTCGAGAGAACAGAAAGATATTTACAAAATATCGAAATACAAAAATATGTAAAAATTATAAATGTTACGGTTTTACACGTAATGGTACAGGACACATGTGTATAACACATGTGGGACAAAATTTTCATAACTCAATTTTGCGGGGTGTTACAATTACTGTATTCTGATGAGAACGAATTTGGACTTGGTGGGAGATGATTTGGCAAGTTTGGAAGTTCTTGACATGATTTTCTATGGTTGTGGCTTCAAGCTTGCTTACGGTCATGGAGTTATTGTGATGGCTTTCCGGTGGTAGCTCTATGACGTCGAAGGGGAGAACTGATCCTCTCATTGTAGATGTGTGGCATGCTCGTTCTGCCTATTGGCTCCCTACAACTTGGCATACACATGCTTTATTAGGAACTTTATTTTCATATGCTAGGCAGAAGTAACTGCATAAAAAGCCGCTAGGCCTGGACGGCCAAATGTTGTGTTGTATACGGCCATAACGCCGACTACCAAAAAGTCTAATGCTTCCATTTGAATAGCTAGGGTGTTTCCTGTTGTCAAATCGAGTCTGACGATTTCTTCTATTTAAATGGGTACACCGGAGAATCCATGGAGTGTATAACTGGTTGGCTTGAGTCGATCTCGGGAGAGCTTCAGGCCATTGAAACTGTTCATGAAAATGATGTTAACTGAGCTGTCATTGTCCACCACGATGTGGCGTACCTCATGATTCACTATTCAAAGGTTTATGATCAATGTGTCTGTTGCCGCTAAATTCGGTGTGGGGGCAAACAGATGGAATTTGTGGATTCTTGGGAAACTTTGGATAGCAAACCTGTTTTACCTGTTCCGCCGGAGTTTGACCGTCACTCCTGCCATACACCTGTAAGAAGTGCGAGACACCGGGGTTGTTCCCGGCGATGCACCCTCCGACGCTCAAGTCAGTAATCAGAGAGATTATGAAAGAGTGTAAAAACTGGTGAAAGATTGATTACCTCTTAATGGAGATGGATGGGGGGTATTTATAGGCATCTTAGGGATCAAATTAGGCATGTAATTCCTGTGTATAGATAAGGAATGTAATCCCTAATTCTCAGTGAAAGGATAGATATGAATCAAGGCCGTTGATTAGTATTAATCAGAAACCCTAATTCTATCCTGCAAGACCGGGTTTATTGCGGGTTGAAACCCGCACCCAGTTGAGGTGGATCCGTTCGCGGGTTAATGGATCTTTTAGGGGAGAGATCCAGCACCCACTTCAGGCCCGATAGTAGGTAAAATTACCATTTTACCCCTAAGCTTTAAGATTCGCTCCTGATTTGGACGGTTCTGATTTAACCCCATTTTTTAGCCATATCACGAGCCCCCCACTCCCGAAGACTGAGCTTGATCAGCCTTTGAGGAGTAGTTTTACTGTTTTAATGGCTGGCAGAGTTGTATCGGAGTCCAAATGGAAGGTTTCGAATCTTTGCAGGGGGCAGTATGGTGATTTCCTAAGTTAGTTGCATGCTCTGGGTTGCTTTTGGACTCTTCTGGATGTTTGGTGATTTTTATCTATTTTTTCGGGATATTTACTTAATTTTGCGAAGTGTCGATTCGTCGTTCGGGGGTCTTAATAAACGGTCCTAGGCAACAATTATTTGCTCAGGGGCTCAAAAATATTTCCCTGACTTTATAATTATTTTCTAGGATTTTTAACTAATTTTCTTGAATTTTTAATCATTTTTTCGCAATTTTTCAAGTAAATAAAACGATTTTAATAAATAAAATACCAAATTATTGCGTGGCGCGATCTGAACCGTTGATCTCGAGCGAGCGCGAAATTCTAGAAGATCGGATGGACGGAGTCGCTCGGCAATATTTTTCTCGCTTTTGTGGGTCGGATGGGCACTTGCTCGGATTCCGAGCGAAGTGGCTCGGCTCTTCCTCCGTGTAAGTGGCTCGGATCGCCAGTCGCTCGGCTCGAAATACCGAGCGACGTGGAGCGATCTGAGCCGTCGGATCTTAACGCGAATCTCGAGACTGGCACGGTTCCCAAGAAAACACTATCTTGTCGTTTAGTGGACGTGGCACAATCTGGATCGTCCATCATTTGAGGCGCGAATGTCGTGATGATCCAACGGTCGGAGACGCTCGGTAGCAATTTTCTTCACTTTCGTAGCTCGGATTGGCACTTGCTCGGAATCCAAGCGATGTAGCTCGGTTTTACCCTCGCACAAGTGGCTCGGATCGCTTGTCACTCAGTTCGGAACGCCGAGCGACGTGGAGCGATCTGAGCCGTCGGATCTCGGCACGAATCTCGATGCGGGCTCAGTTTCCAAGAAAACACTATCTTGTCGTGTAGTGGCACTGGCAAGATCTGAGCTGTCTGATCGAAATTTAGCACGAATCTTGAGGAGAAAGTCGTTTTTCTCCATTTCGTAGCTCAGATTGGCACTTGCTCGGAATCCGAGCGATATAGCTCGGATCGCCTGTCGCTCGGCCATTGGCTTCGAGGGACGTGGGGCGATCTCAGCCGTTTGATGGTGGCACAGATCTCAAGGCAGGCACGGCTCCCAAGAAAATATTATCTTGTCGTTTAGTGACGCTGGCATGATCTGGGCCGTCTGATCGAAATCTTGCGCGAATGTTGAGCAGAAAGTTGTTTTGCTCCATTTCATAGCTCGGATTGGTACTTGCTCGGAATCCGAGCGATATAGCTCGGATCGCCTGTCGCTCGGCTATTGGCTTCGAGGGACGTGGAGCAATCTCATCTGTTTGATGGTGGCACAGATCTCGAGGCAGGCACGGCTCCCAAGAAAACATTATCTTGTCGTTTAGTGGCGCTGGCATGATCTGGGCCATCTGATCGAAATCTTGCGCGAATGTTGAGGAGAAAGTTGTTTTACTCCATTTCGTAGCTCGGATTGGCACTTGCTCGGAATCCGAGCGATGTAGCTCGGTTTTACCCTCGCGCAAGTGGCTCGGATCGCTTGTCACTCAGTTCGGAATGCCGAGCGACGTGAAGCGATCTGAGCCGTCGGATCTCGGCGCGAATCTCGATGCGGGCTCAGTTTCCAAGAAAATACTATCTTGTCGTGTAGCGGCGCTGGCAAGATCTGAGCCGTCTGATCGAAATTTAGCGCGAATCTTGAGGAGAAAGTCATTTTTCTCCGTTTCGTAACTCGGATTGGCACTTGCTCGGAATCCGAGCAATATAGCTCGGTTCGCCTGTTGCTCGGCTATTGGCTCCGAGGGACGTGGGGCGATCTCAGCCGTTTGATGGTGGCACAGATCTCGAGGCAGGCACGGCTCCCAAGAAAACATTATCTTGTCGTTTAGTGACGCTGGCATGAATCTGGGCCGTCTGATCGAAATCTTGCGCAAATATTGAGGAGAAAGTTGTTTTTCTCCATTTCATAGCTCGGATTGGCACTTGCTCGGAATCCGAGCGATATAGCTCGGATCGCCTGTCGCTCGGCTATTTGCTCCGAGGGATGAGGGGCGATCTCAGACGTTTGATGGTGCACCGAGCGGCTATACTTAGGTTGAAATGTTGCTTCTTTTGCCAATAGTTGTGTCTCCTCATCTCTTAGCCGTTTGGGCTTTCGCAACGGTTCAAGGGAGGCCCAACAGTCGTGCCCTAACGTTACAAAGCCCAAGAGGCGTTATTTTTACTATAAGTTTTCACCCCCCCCCCCCACACTTCACTTCATTTCTTACTTTCACTTTCTCACTCTTGATTTTTACTTGCAAACGAAGCCTTCAGCTCTCGAGCGGCGCTACTAGCTGTCGTGGCCAGGCATTTTAATCTCCGGTGATCTTTCCGGCCGTAATAGTCTCCTCAAGGTCAGTATCTATCCCCATCTTTATAAAAATGGTTAAGATTTCTTCCACGGACGAGACCCCCTCCTCGGGTGCTGGCGTCGGCCGAGAAGTCAGGCCGAGCAAAGACAAAGGGAAGAGGGTCGTGGAGCCGACCGAAGAGACTTTGGTCCGACCGAACGAAGACGGGGAGATTGCCGAGCCTCTACAGGAGGTTGAGGTCCGTTCGTCCAAGGGCAAGGGTGTGGAGACGATCATTGAACATCCGAAGACGGCAGGGGAGCTGGGTTGGCAGCCGATCGTTATGTCGAGCGTCGGCGATGTGCAGAGCTATTCTGAAGAGTTATTGGAGAAGGTGACACAGGGCACCGCAAAGTCAGTCGAAGAGAATGAGCCGAGGGAAATATCCAAGGTGGACCATATCTCTTCGGTCCTAACCGAGGCAGATCTGCATCAGATCCGGAGCGGGTTCCAAATCCCGGCAGAGTACGGACTTCTGCTCCCTGGCCCCGGCTTCCGAGCGTGCACCTTGTCCTCGACTGATGTCTGTGTTTTTCCAACCGACTCACTGAATGCCGGACTACGTTTTCCGCTGCACCCCTTTGTGGTCGAGGTGCTGCAGTGGTACGGCTTGTGTCCTGCTCAGCTGATGCCGAATACTTGGCGGCATGTGATGGCGTTCGTTCTTCAGTGTCAGGAGGTCGGTGCCAAGCCGAATATGTTCATTCTACGGAGTCTCTACCGACCTTGTCAACCGACCAAGAACGAGCAAAGGTATTACCTCTCGCCGAGGAGGGCTGTGAAGTTGATCGAAAACCCGGATTCGATCAAGCATTGGAAGGAAAAGTACTTCCTCGTCCGAGCTCCGAAGCCGTGGGAGATACCGACGGTGTGGTTGAAGGACGGTCTTCCGAAGCGGGCGAAGAAAGAGCCCGTGCTCAGCAACGAGGAGGCAGATATTGTGGAGAAGTTGCTCGCTCTTCCGATGCTTAGTTGGAAGGATATTACGGAGGAGGCATTATTCCGAGGGGGTCTCAGTCCGATCAACCCCAGTACGCTTCTTTTATTCTGTTTTCGTTTTTGAAGTTTTTGAAAACTTTTCTTACTTTTTCAGCTCGGTTTGTGCAGAATCCTCCGGCATGGATTACAAAGCTCTGATGGTGAAGGCCCGAGCGTCTAGGGAGGAGGAGACGAGGAAGAGGAAGAGGACCGTGTCCGGACCTCAAGGCGGCCGAGCGCCTAAAGTATCCTCGGTTTCTCCGAGCCCCAAGCATCTGGTGATTGAGGTTCCTGAGACTGAGGCCGAGCAAGGTCCGATCACGCCGATCGTCTTGCCTGCTTCGGACGTGCCGACCCCGGCTCCGCAGACGGATGCTTCGGGATCTTCTAGCGGAGCGTTCAACATCGGCGCGCTGATGACTCTCGAAGTTCCGCCGCTCACTGCCGAGGCCGAGTGGATTCTGACGGAGGAGCACAAGCGCATCTTCGTCCCCGATTGGAGGGTGATAAAGGTCGACGGGTTCTTGGGGGACGGAAATATTTGTATGCAGGCGGTGAAACACCTACCGACCCCCAAAGACCGAGCGGCATTGAAGGCACGGGAAGTGGGTGACGCTGCAATGCAGATCGCTCGGAATACTATGTCGGTAAGTAGTGAATCACTTTCTTGACAATTTTTCTAAGTTTTTGTGCTCAGTTTTAACAGTTTTCTCTGTTGCCTGTAGACCCTCTGCCACTTCAACTATCTGCTCGAGGAATTCGAGAGCAAGGAGAAGGAGATGACGATTCTGAACGACCGTGAACGGTCGGAACGATCTAAGGCTGTAAAGGAGCTGGAGGCCGAGCAGCTGCGTTCTACTTTGCTCGAGGCCGAAGTCGCCAGTTTGAAGGCTCAGCTTGCCGAGGCACTGAAGAGCTCGGCCGCCGAGGCCTCCAAGGTCGAGGCTTTGGAGAAGGAGAGAGCTCGGCTTGAAGATGTGCTGGCGGAAGCTCGGAAGGCGACAGAGGTGGCCCTGACCGAGCAAGAATTGAAGGTGGCTGCCGCAGAGAAGGCAGTTCGGGAGGAGGCCGAAGCTCACATGCTATCGAACATGGAAGAGGCGTATGGCCGAGCCCTGAAGCACATTGTCGCTTGAAACCCCGAGTTTGACGTCTCGGACTACTATTTTTACGACTCCGTGGAGGTCGAGGAAGAGCTGCCTTTGTCCGTGCCCGTGACAAAGCCGGGGGGCGAAGGTGCCGAAGGCGACGGTGGTGCCGAGGGCGACGGTGGTGCCGAGGGCGATGGTGGTGCCGAGGGCGACGGTGGTGCCGATCGATGACAAGGTCGACTCTTGACTTTGTCGTCTTCTTCTCTGTTTTGTTTTCTTCTTGTTTTTTGTAACGCTTAACTGCGGACTGGCCACCGCCTTTTGTAAACTCTTGGATTCCAATGAAAACTTTTGTGGAGTTTTGGTTGAGGATTATGAAACTTTTACAAAAATGTTTAACTCTTTTTGCTCGGACTGCATCCCTAAGTGTCGAAGATTTCTTTTGATATTTCTCTGCTTTTCAGGTTGAGTTTGGTCCAATTACTGAAGTCTCCTATCTCCGCTCTGAGTTAGAGAGAACAAAGAAGGCTCTTTCTCGCAATTGGAACAAATCGTTTTATGACTTCTTGAATTTGGAAGAAACCAAAGCAACGGCGAGAGGGTATTTAAGCGAGTTAAGGCAACTGCAAAAGCATTCGCGAAAGACGCCTCTCGAAGGCGAGGTAGAGTTGATTCGTAAGGGCCTCTTTGATGTTGAAGCGAGAAACTGTGAACTGCTGGCGGAGATCCGTCAATTGGGGGTGACAATAAAAGAACATTCAGCCGAAGAAGAGGAGTTAGCTTCGAAGGTGGGGATGTTGATGTCCGAGCGCGACAAGTTATTGGCCAGAATCGACAAATTGAGGCGGATCACGATCGATAGAGGTATCGAAGTGACTCATCTTCGTCGCATCGTGGCTGATAATACTAATGCCACAGGCTCATCTAAACTTCCCCGTCTCAAAACATCGGCGGCGGACGAAATCCTGAGAGATAGGATCATCGAGCTGGAGGAGGAGATTGCTTCGCTAAAACCTCAGCCAGTATGGGCCAATGTTCGCAGCACGTCATGCACTTACGAGGAGAGCGAAAGAGGGATCACTTTTTACGAACTTGCGACTCGCTTGCCTGCTGTCAGGTGAAGCCCAGCAGATGCTCAGAGTGCCGTAGCTATTTCGTCCAGTGGGGTCTCGGTTGGGGCCACCGCTAGAACTAGCGACGAAGGGGGATCTCGCTTCGTAGGTCTAGAGTCGAGCTCAGAAACGGGGCGGCGTCGCCCTCGCATGTCTCTGAACCGAAGCGTTCCCCTTCCGAAGAAGCACTGAATAAGTTGTATTATGCACTTCAACTTATTGTAAAAATCTGTTGTAGCATCGGCCTTGTCCGGGCTCTTAATAAAAAAGTTTGTTCTGCTTCCGATGTTTGAATGCTGTGTTGGCTAGTAAATCAATAAGTGTAACTTCTTCAACTTTTGACAACTGCTCAAAATCAGAAGCAAATCTTCTTTCTTACAGGCCACCCACTCCTAGCTCGCTTAAGAGCGGTACAGGCCACCCACTCCTAGCTCGCTTAAGAGCGGTCTTGCGGAGCGAAGTCAGACCCAGTGTTGGGCTCCGAACTCAACGTTAGGGTCTGTTCAACGGTTGTGGGAGCAATTCCGGATGGCGACCTACTTCTAGCTCGCTTACGAGCGAACTTGCAAAGTAGAATCGAGCCAAGCGTTGGACTCCGAACCATCGTTAGACTAGTTCAAAGGTTGTGGGAGCAATTCCGAATGGCGAATTACTTTTAGCTCGCTTAGGAGAGAACCTGCGAAGTAGAATCGAGCCAACTGTTGGACTCTGAACCATCGTTAGAGTAGTTCAACGGTTGTGGGAGCAATTCCGAATGGCGAACTACTTCTAGCTCGCTTAGGAGCGAACCTGCGAAGTAGAATCGAGCCAAGTGTTGGACTCCGAACCATCGTTAGAGTAGTTCAACGGTTGTGGGAGCAATTCCGAATGGCGAACTACTTCTATCTCGCTTAGGAGCGAACCTGCGAAGTAGAATCGAGCCAAGTGTTGGACTCCGAACCATCGTTAGAGTAGTTCAACGGTTGTGGGAGCAATTCCGAATGGCGAACTACTTCTAGCTCGCTTAGGAGCGAACCTGCGAAGTAGAATCGAGCCAAGTGTTGGACTCCGAACCATCATTAGAGCGAAGAGTAGAAGCAGAGAGATGTAAACAATTCTTTTTTCTTTCAAGTAAAATATGAAAAAGCTTTCTTTATTGATAACTAGTGATCGGCTGCTTCTAAAGTTGCAAGCTGTTATTACAAGAGAAAGATAAAAGAAAAACAGTACAAGTAATAGGAGAGGAACGGTTTGACATCTTGAAAACACTTAGAGATGCGTTGGGGCTCTCTCTTGGTATTTTAGAAGATGGTCAGCATTCCAAGTCCTGGGGATCTCTCTGCCCTCAAGGTCTTCTAGTCTGTATGTCCCGGGCCTAATTTCTTTGGCGACCTTATAAGGTCCCTCCCAATTCGGGGCCAATTTGCTCTTCTGTCCTGGGAATGATATGGCTAACTTCCTGTCAGGTCCCCTTCTTTGAGGTCCGTAGGGCGGACTCTCTTGTTGTATGCCAACTCAATCCTTCTTCGGTAGCTTTGTTGACGAATGTCAGCTCTTTCTCGGATCTCGTCAATAAGGTCTAGATTTGCTCGGAGCTCCCTGGCATTTTGTTCTTCTTCATAAGCTATTAGACGAGGAGAGGGTATACCGACTTCGAGGGGATCACAGCCTTGGACCCATAGGTGAGATTAAATGGGCTCTCTCTTGTGGGGGTCCGTTTTGTTGTACGGTAGTTCCATAGCACGTTGGGGAGCTGATCGACCCATAAGCCTTTGGAACATTTGTCCAACCTTTTCTTAATACCAGAGAGAATCTGTCGGTTAGCATTCTCTACTTGGCCATTCGACTGGGGATGGAATACGGAGGAAAATCGGTGTTGGATGACGAGGTCTTCATAGAGAGCTTGGAAGGCAGCCCCAGTGAACTGGGTTCCGTTGTCTGTTATGAGGACCCGAGGGACTCCGAATCGGCAGATGACGTTCTTCCAAAGGAACTGAACGACCTTGTTCTCAGCGATCGTGGCCAGGGGCTCGGCCTCTATCCATTTTGAGAAGTAGTCGATTGCCACGACTAAGAATTTGAACTGGCCGGGAGCTGGGGGAAAGGGCCCTAGTAAATCCATCCCCCACATTGCAAAGGGGATTGGACTTGATAGGGAAGTGAGTGGAGCTTGTGGGAGGCATCGGATGTTGGAGTACCTCTGGCAAGGGCCGCATTTGCCGAACGTGTAGTTCGGCGTCTTGCAGGAGAGTGGGCCAGAAATATCTGTAGTTTAACACTTTGCGGGCTAGGGACCTGGAGCCCGAATGTGCCCTGCCGATGCCCTCATGAAGTTCTTGCAGGGTGTATTCGGCTTGCTCTGGGGAAAGACATCTCAAATAAGGCCTGTCGTCTACCTGTGTGTAGGAACGCTTGTAAAGGATGCCCTCGATGAGTGCGTATCGCTCTGCCCGGGTTCTTACTCTTCGAGCTTCCTTAGGGTCTTCAGGGAGGAGACCGTCCCGCAAGAATTTGACGAGGGGCTTCATCCAGTTATCTTCAAGTAAAACAGGTAGTGACTCCATTGAGTCAGAATTTTCATCCTCTATACTGGGCTTTAGAAGGACCTCTATCAAGACGGTCTGCTCGAGACCTTGGAGAGAGGAAGAGGCTAGCTTGGATAGGGCATCGGCCTAGGCGTTTTCTTCTCGAGGGATTTGTTCTATGAGGGCTTCTTCAAATAAGGCCATGAAGCTCCTGACCTTGGCTAAGTACTTAACCATCCGGTCGTCACGCACTTCATACTCGCCTAGGACCTGATTAACGACCAGCTGAGAGTCGCTAAAGATCCGGAGGCGTTGTGCCCCTGCATTGCGGGCCATCCCAAGGCCGACTATAAGTGCCTCGTATTCTGCTTCGTTGTTAGAGGCCTTAAAGTTTATACGGAGGGAGTATTGGAGGATGAAGTCATCTGGGCCTGCCAGAATGACCCCGGCTCCGCTTCCCTCGTTACAGGAGGATCCGTCCACATAAACCGACCAGATAGGTGGTCCCTTCACTGCTTGACTAAACTCGGGGATGGTACTTTCAACTATGAATTCTGCTAAGGCCTGGGCCTTGATCGCGGTCCGAGGCTGATAGGTTATATCGTATTGGCTCAACTCGATTGACCACTTCATAAGGCGACCCGAGGTCTCTGGCTTGTGGAGGACCTACTTCAGCGGTTGGTCGGTATGGACGACCACCGAGTGGGATTGAAAATATGGGCGAAGCTTTCTTGCGGCCATCACCAGGGCGTAAGCCATCTTTTCTATTCTCGGATAGCGGAGCTCGGCATCCCGAAGTACCTTGCTCACATAGTAGATGGGCTTTTGAGCCCTGTCTTCTTCCCTTACTAAAACGGCGCTGAGGGTCTGCTCGGAGGCTGCCAGGTAGAGGTAGAGGGGTTCGCCCGGGATTGGTTTGCTAAGGAGGGGGGGATTGACGAGGTAAGCCTTGAGCTGGTCGAACGACTCTTGTTGTTGTTGACCCCATTCGAAACCTTTAGCCCCTCTGAGGGCCTTAAAGAAGGGAAGGCATTTTTCCCCGGACTTCGAGAGAAAGTGCCCTATGGCGGCTAGGCAGCCGGTTAACCTCTGAACTTCCTTAACATTCTTGGGAGGGGCCATGTCTAGTATGGCCTTGATTTTCTCAAGGTTAGCTTCAATTCCCCGTTGGCTGACCATGAAGCCGAGGAACTTTCCTGACGACACTCCAAACGCACACTTGTTCGGATTGAGTCTCATGTTGTGCTTTCTCAGAACATCAAACGCCTCCTGGAGGTCGGTTACATGATCGGTGCCTCGGATGCTTTTTACAAGCATGTCGTCAACATATACCTCCATATTACGGCCGATTTGAGCTTGGAAAACATTGTTGACGAGGCGTTGGTATGTGGTGCCTGCATTTTTCAAACCGAAGGGCATAACCCTGTAGCAATAGAGGCCCTGGTCGGTCACAAATTAGGTCTTAGGGATATCCAGTGGGAACATCCGGATCTGATTGTAGCCTGAGAAGGCGTCCATGAAGCTGAGGAGTTCATGGCCCGAGGTGGCATCAATCAAAGTGTCAATACTCGGAAGAGGGAAAGGGTCCTTGGGCCAAGCCTTGTTGAGATCGGTGAAATCGATACAAATCCTCCAAGTTCCATTGGAATTCTTCACCATTACTACATTTGACAACCACTCAGGATAGTTTACCTCCTGTATGAATCGCGCCTTCAAGAGCTTATCCACCTCCTCTTTTATAGCTAGCTAGCGCTCGGGGGCGAACTTGCGCCTCTTCTGTTGGACCGGTTTGGACCCCGGGGCAACGCTGAGGTGGTGGACCAAGAGCTCTTCGGAGATTCCGGGCATGTCTGCGGCTGACCAAGCAAAGAGGTCTTGGTTCCTTCGGATGCACTGGACTATGTCGGAGCATAAGGCGGATGGGAGGGTCTTGCTAACAAAGAACTTTCGGCTCGGATCCTGCTCAGAGAAGAGCACTTCCTCCAACTCATCCACCGGCTCGGATGTTGGTCGGGCGACATCTTGGGGGATTTCCAGAGTTTCTAGGGAGAGGACTGGACTGAGGGTAGAGGTCATGTAGCACTTACGGACCGTTTCCTGATTGCCCCTTACTTCCCCTACTCCGGCCTGGGTGGGGAATTTCATCTTGAGATGGTATGCCAAAGGAAGGGCTTCTAGAGCTGCTAGGCCGGGTCGGCCAAGGATGACGTTGTAAACTGCAGGGGCATCCACAACCATAAAATCCATCGACTCCATTTGGGTAGTAGGAGTTTTGCCAGTGGTTACGTCGAGGGTGATCACCCCCTCAATAGTCACTGGCACTCCCGTGAACCCATGGAGCGTGTAGCCAGTGGGCTTGAGTCTATCTCGGGAGAGTTTGAGGCCTTTGAAAGCGGCGAGGAAGAGGATGTTGACGGAGCTGCCATTGTCCACTAGGATCCTCTCCACTTTGAAGTTCGCCATGTGGAGGTTGATGACGAGTGCGTCACAGTGAGGGGTTCGGACGCCCTCGAGGTCTTCATCTGAAAATGTGACGGGCACTCCGAGGTCTTTAGGAGGAGGGGTGGCACGGACCGAATGGACTTCTCTTATGAATGCCTTTCTAGAGGAGTTGGAGGAGCCCCCCATTGGGCCCCCGTGGATGAGGTGTAGGACACGCTCCTCTTCGAAGTCGGGCATTTCATCGCGTTCAGGACGCTTGTTAGTCCCCCGAGGCGGGGAGGAAGGTCGGCTCGGTCCTTTCTCATGAACTTGGTTAGCTGCCCCCTCTGGATGAGAGCTTCTATCTCATTCTTTAAGGCCCGACAATCGTTGGTGTCGTGGTCATGGTCCCGATGATAATGGCACCACTTCTCTTTATCCCTCTTCTTGGCGGGGGTGTTCATTTTTTGTGCAGGAGGTATCACCCCCTCCTTCTCAACTTCCATAAGAATTGTGGAGATATTGGCGTTAAGGAGAGTAAATTTTTCAAATCTGGGGGAAGGTCGGCGCTGGCCAGCATTATCCTTCTGAAGCTTCTTGGCCCCTTCCTCTTCTGTTCCTTTTCTCTTAAACCCGGAGGATGACCCCTCCAAGTTGGGGCGGTGCTCAGCTTCTTCGGCCCGGATATACTTTTCGCTCCGGAGGAGGAGGTCAGAGAAGTTCTGCGGGGGCTTTTTGGCGAGGGAGGAGCGGAGGCTGGAGTTAAGGACATTGGATTGAAATGCTGCTGCAGCGACCGACTAGTCGAGGGATGCTATGGACCTGGCTTCAACTGTGAACCTTTTTACATAGTCTCTCAACTTCTCACCCTTCTTCTGGTGGAGGTAGAGTAGCGAGATGCTGGTCTTTTCGGTTCTGCGACTACTTACGAAGTGGGTGACGAAGAGGGTCTCGAATTGCTCGAAGAAAAATATTGAGGAAGGGGTAAGGCGAGAGTACCATTCTCGAGCTGGACCCTTGAGAGTTGCGGGGAAGGTTTTGCAGAGCAGAGCATCGGAAGCTTGATGGATGAGCATGAGGGTCTTGAAGTTCTCGATGTGATCAACGGGGTCAGTCTCCCCGGAGTAGGTCTCAAATTGAGGGGGCTTGAAGCCGATTGGCACAGGTGCATCCATTATGGTTCGAGAAAAAGGAGGTCTGCTAGGACGAAGGTTCCTTCCTCTAAGCTCTTCCTCTCGGTCTAACTGACCCAAGCGCCTCTCCATCTCGTGAAGACGGCGATAGACAGCGTCATCCCTTCGACGGTAATCAGGAGAGCCTCTAGACTCGTTTTCGTACGAGGGAGAGCGGGGACTACGACGACGGTAGCTCCTGGAGCTACGAGGACTTGGCGTGTGCCGGGGGTTGCTAGGAGCTCAGGGAGGAGTTAGGGATCGCCTGCGAGGGCTTCGAACCCGAGGGGGAGTGGGAATCCTCGGAGCATTGGTGTTATTGGGACGGAGGTTGAGAGCTTGTAGGACGGTTGCCTGGAACTGCTGGAACTCGGCACGGGTGATGGGCGCCTCATCGTTCCTAGGATGTTGTCTATCGGCGGGGGAACGTGGTCTTCTTCTGTGATGTTCGGGGGACTCTCTCCGCCCCCTTCGGATCGGGGACCTTCCGTAGTCTCGGCGTTAAGGAGATCGCTCATCCGGACGTTGTTGGCGGGAGGCTCCCTCACGGGCCCGCTTTTCATCCAGACGGTGGCGAAGGTCCACATCTTTCGGCCGACTGGGGACTTTTTGTTGGAAGTCGGAAGCTCGGGGATTGTGGGAGGCCATAGAGTCCGTAGAGGCATTGTGGATGGAGACGTGGTCCGGAAGGAGGGGCTATTACTGCGGGTTGGGACCCTTAGGAGGTGGTTGATTCTGAGGAGGAGGAAGGTCCTGTTGGAGAGGATCCTGGGCTGGAGCCGGAAGTTGCCACTGTGGTTGAGCTGGCTGGGGGGGACTTCCTGTTGCTGATCGGGGTTGGGTCCTCGATTGGACCCTCGGGATCTGGCTTTTTTCGGAGGCATGGCTGGAGAAGATCTGACCAACGGGAAGAGGGTAGGTTGCTACTCATTGTTTCCCACAGACGGCGCCAATCTATTGCCGCTAAATTCGGTGTGGGGGCAAACAGATGGAATTTGTGGATTCTTGGGAAACTTTGGATAGCAAACCTGTTTTACCTGTTCCGCCGGAGTTTGACCGTCGCTCCCGCTGTACACCTGCAAGAAGTGCGAGACACCGGGGTTGTTCCCGGCAACGCACCCTCCGACGCTCAAGTCAGTAATCAGAGAGATTATGAAAGAGCGTAAAAACTGGTGAAAGATTGATTACCTCTTAATGGAGATGGATGGGGGGTATTTATAGGCGTCTAAGGGATCAAATTAAGCATGTAATTCCTATGTATAGATAAGGAATGTAATCCCTAATTCCCATTGAGAGGATAGATATGAATCAGGATCGTTGATTAGTATTAATCAGAAATCCTAATTCTATCCTGCAGGATCGGGTTTATTGCGGGTTGAAACCCGCACCCAGTTGAGGTGGATCCGTTCGCGGGTTAATGGATCTTTTAGGGGAGAGATCCAGCACCCACTTCAGGCCCGATAGTAGGTAAAATTACCATTTTACCCCTAAGCTTTAAGATTCGCTCCTGATTTGGACAGTTCTGATTTAACCCCGTTTTTTGGCCATATCAGTGTCGTAGTGAGGTATTCAGATACCTTCTAAATCCTTGTCGGAGAAAGATATCGGGACCCCAGTGCTTTTGGTAGGCGGGATGTTATGTATTGAGTTGACTTCCCTTACAAATGCTTTGCAGGAGGAGTTGGAATCTCCTCCCATCAGGCCTCCGTGAATAGAGTGAAGAATAGCCATGCGTTCTAAGTCTTGTGATTCGGAGGGCCTCTCTTGACGCTTATTAGCCCCCCGTGCCGGAGGGATTTTGGCATTTTTTTGTTTTATTTCACAAATTAAGAGAGATAGCCCTGACGAATCAGGCTTTCAAGTTCTTCTTTGAGGACTGGGCAGTTGTCAGTGGTGTGTCCATGGTCTCTATGAAATGTGCACCACTTGTTCCTGTCTCTTCTTTTGCTAGTTCTGGATATCTTGGGGGGGGATTATTCCATCATTCTCAACTTCCATGAGGATAGCTGACACACTTGCGTTGAGGGGAATGAACTTTTCGAAGCATGGTGCTGGAGATAGACGACGCTGACCTGCACCGTATTTTTGAAATTTTTAGGTCCTTCCTCACTTGTATTCTTCCGTTTGTTCCTGAAGATTAATCATTTTTGCCTTCAGGGTAAAGAGTTTCATCGAATCTGGTATATTTGTCACTACTTTCTAGGAGCTCAGTGTAATCTTTAGGAGGCTTCTTTGCGAGGGAGGCTTTCAGGTCATTGTAAATGACGTTGTGGCAGAAGGTGGCAGCCGCCACTGACGAATATAGGGAGGAGATGGACTTTGCTTCCGCTAAGAAGCGCTTGACAAAGTCCTTTAGCAGTTCTCCGTCCTTTTGCTTTAATTCCAACAGACAGACACTTATTTTTATAGCCTTGCGACTAGTAAAGAGGTGTGTTATGAAGAGCTACTCGAGCTAATCGAAAGATAATATTTACTCTGGTGTGAGGCGGGAATACCATTTCCTTGTTGACCATTTCAAAGTTGCATGGAATGTTCGGCACATGATCGCATCATTGGCGTTGTAGACCATCATGAGAATTTTAAAACTCTCAATATGATCTGCCGAATCAGATTCACCATCGCTTGATTCAAATTGAGGAGCTTTGAAGATTTTTGGAATGGGTGCAGTAAGGATGGATTTGCTGAAAGGTTGTCAATTGGAGCGATAAGCCCTGCTGGAGCGGTTCCCCTCATTCTTTATTTGTTCAAAGCGATCTTCTACTTCTCGGATGTGGCAAAGGACTTGGTCATCCTTCCTCTTGGATCTAGTGGAGTCACTGGATTCTTCTCTTGATGGAGTAGAGTGGCAGCTCCATGAGCGTCGACCCTGATCTTGAGTACCTCGAATATCTTGGAGGATGTCATGCTTGAGGTTTTCCAGTTCGGCCCTAATGACTGGGGCATCTTTCTCTTTGTTTCTCTCAAGAGGCTTTCCACTCTCATGAGTTGGGCTTCTTTCTACAGTGCGCCCCATATGAGAAAAGGAGTATCTTGATCTCTATCTTGGTGAAGAGTTATTCTTACATGATGCTTGCGCGTTGAGGGCTGTGGCGCCTATTTGCGGAGTATTCAGGATCTTGTTTTCCATCACCATAGCAGGATTAGTTGCATAACGATGGATCTAACCCTATAAAGTGGAGATCGTTAAGAGCTTGCACCGGACTTATGTAATATGGAATGCATAAAATCCGACAAGTATGCATTAGAGGGTTAGCATGTAGCTATTGTGTTTTCTTGACTTGGTTTTATGCTTGTGTTTTCCCGTTTTTCCTACACTTGACACTTAGGCTAGATTCACTTGATGTTTTCATGTATTACTTAATACTATCTTATATTCCTTGATGTTTTCCTGTTTTCTTTATTGTTATTTCTTATTTCATTTATTCATGCTGTTAATATATGTTGCTTATGACTCTATGCCTTATGATTTATTTATGTTGTTTTATTTTATGTCACTCACACTGTTATGGCTGACCCCTGTATTTTTAGGGGTTAGGGTTATCTCTAGCCTCATGTTTTACAGGTAGGTGCTTATTGCTTGGGATTTGGATGCTTGAAATAGAATGATGTTATGGCTTATGTAAATTGCAAAAGAATGTGTTGTGAAAGAAAGTTTGTAATTCAAGGTGTTTTGTATTCTGCTGTGTTTTGTAAACAAGTGTTGTAATAAAAGTTGAAATAAAAATTATCTGTGTTTTTAGCTATGTTTACTATTGCAATTGAAGTTGATGCTGGGAATTGTGCCACGTATTTCTGAGATATCATACTGGAAATTCGGGGCACTACAAAGATTGGTATCAGAGCATGCTTCAATAGTAATAATAAGCATAGTATAAAAATAAACCTAGGTGTGCACACTAGAGCGTGAGTACCTAGGTGTGGACATTAGAGTGTGAGTATCACATAGAGTTAGAACATGGTGTTTTAGTTTGGGGTATGGTTGGGGTTTTGCCATGGGATATGAATATGGATATGAATTGTGTCGTAATGCTCTAACTTTACCCTTATTTTGCAGTATTTAGTAGAATGGCAGGACCCAGGACTAGGAATGGTGGTAATGGTGATGGGGCTGAAGGTTCCCATGGGGTAGGACTTAATCTTGAGACTGAGATTGCCAGGATGTATCAGACCTTGAACACATTCATGGCAGCTAAAATAGCGCAAAATCAGAATCAGAATCAAGGAGCTGGACCAGTGTTTGTTAACGCTGATCCGATCAAGCATGCTGAGTCTTTCAAGCGGATGAAGCCGCCTGTATTTGAGGGGCAGTCTGATCCAGATAGGACTGATGATTAGATTAGATATCGAAGTCTTGGAGACTCCAGCATTCAATAAGGTGAAATTGACCACGATGCAGTTAGAGAAGGATGTTGGCATTTGGTGGCAGTCAGTGAAGAGGACGTTTGGGGATCAGCAAGTGACTTGGGAGGCTTTTCTGGATGAGTTCAGGGACCGTTTCTTTCCTCTAGATATTCAGGAGAAGAAGGCAACAGAATTCTTGAACCTGCAGTAAGGCAGCATGACATTGCATGAATATGAGACTAAATTCGCCCAGCTGTCAAGGTATGCACTGGAGCTGATTGTAGATGAAGCGAAGAAGGCCAAGAAATTCGAGCTGGGCTTGGGGCCAAATATGAGTTCGAGGATGATTCCTTTGGGCATCAGAAGGTTTGATAAGCTGGTCAGGAGAGCAGCTATGACAGAAGAGGACATGGACCAAATCCAGAAGAAGCAAGAGACCTGGAACAGGGACAAGAGGCTAGCAGTTAGTCAGAGTGGGAAGGAGTTCCCAGTAAAGCAGGGCAAGTTCAGTGGCCCAGTGCAGAAGGAGCCCGTAATTCAAGCCATGATTTGTTTCAACTGTGGAGAGGCAGGTCATTATCAGGCAGCATGCACCAAGCCTCGAAAGGCGCAGAGTTGTTATCAGTGTGGTCGTGAAGGGCATATCCGACCAGACTGCCCGCAACTGAAGAAGGATGGTGCAGGCGGAGGCAAAGTTCAGAGGCAGGGGCGAGTGTTCTCATTAACTGGGGAGGATGCAGGTAACTCAGGGATGTGATCCAGGGTGTGCAAGGATTTTAAATTCATTCATTTTGTATTAAGTAAAACTTTATTTTAAGAATAAATTGGAGATTTGAGTATCAATCTTCATGTAACAGAATTTGTTTTTGTTAATGGAATAAAAGCAGAAGTTTTATTTAATACTGGTTCTTTGCATATATTTATGTCGCCCATTTATTTTTTTAAGCTTTAGGTGTGGAACCTAAGGTGTTTTCAGGCAGGGTCTTGGCGGTGGTAACACCAGCAGGGGAAGAGCATTCCATGCACTTGACAGAGGTATTACAAAAGTTGTAAGAGCATAACTTGTATGCCAAGCTATCGAAGTGAGAGTTTTGGAAGTTTGAGGTGGCTTTCCTTAGTCATGTCTTTTCTAAGGAGGGAGTGACCATGGATCCTCGGAAGATTGAAGCAGATGGTGGAAGATCAGAAGCTAGATGCAGAGATTCAGAGGTTGTTGCAGCATGGTTCCGATGGTAAGATATCAGAGTGCACAGCGGGAGCTACTTGGGAGTCGGAGGATCGCATGCGGAAAGGTTTTTTTTTCTCTGAACTTTTTGTATGATTGTATTCTTTTGTATGATTGTGTTCCTTCTGTGTGTTTGTATTTCTTTGTGGAATGTATTCTCTAGTGCAATTGTATTTCTTAAACCATGTTTCTATTTATGAGATTTCAATTCTTTTTGCTTATTTTGTTTGGACCCTATTAGTAGTAGTTCTGAGAACAGAACTATTCTAAGGAGGGAGTGATGTAGTACCCCAGATTTTTAAATAATTTTTTTAAGATTAATAAATGAATTAAAATAATTTTTGGAGATTTAATAAATATTTTTATGAAGATTTACCCTTTTTACACGTGCAAATGTTTCTTGGAAATTACAAAGTCAAAAATTATTTTGGGAAAACTCATTATTTATTATTTGAGATTATTTGTAATTTTTCTAGATTTTTCCGATAATTATTGGACCTATTTGCAAATATTACAAAAAGAATGACTTTTATGCAAAATTACCAATTGGAGTGAAAACTCCAGATTTTTGGATTTTTGGGCTGGGTATAATGCCTAGTCAACTCAGGGTTAAAAATTTTACCTTTTGTTTTGACGAATTTGATTTATTTTACAAGTTTCGATAAAAGATGATCTTTTTACAAAATTGTCATTTTAAGGGTAAAAGTGCAAATTCGTTTTCTGGGCTTTTTAAATAGTGTCGGCTGACTTTATGATGGCTGTTTTTGTTTTTTTAAATCTCAAATAAATTGGTTTTATCAAGTTTCCAAGTATATGGATCTATATATGTAAAGATGTGTTTTAAAAGGAGTATTTTTGCAAATGTGCTCGAAACCCTAAAACTTGGATCCCGACCTATTTAAGGGTGGAGTGCAGCCGTCTTTCGCTTCACAACACAAGGGATTTCATTATTTTATTTTCTCGGAGTTTTAAAGCAAAAGATCTTGGATTTCTTGCGAAGGAGGGATTTTCGTATTGCTTTATTATCTTCGTTTGATCTCTTCAACAAGGTGAGTGACATGTTTTGTTTTGTTTTGTTTTATGTATATTATATGTGATGATCTATCTATTAGAAAGCATGCTAGGAGTTTGTATGATGATATATGAAGTTTTGATGAGTAGATGAATTAAAAGTGAATCATTTCATGAAACTATATTATTGATAATTGAAACCCTAATTTGTTGACTTGAGATTGTTAAAGAACTAAATAGAAATCATGAGTAGGTTGTTTTCCCTCACATATTTGCTGTTTTGACTTGTTGATAAGTGTTTTATGAAGGTATTGCATAAAGTGGATAAAAAGATTACCTTTACTTGGGTATAAATGCATAACTCTACTTGGGGGGTTTTCGGTGAGTGGAAACTTGATTAGTGATTGTTATGATGCTTATATGCATGGATAATTTATTATGGATGATTGTGGATGAATTTAATGGCTATTGGATCTAAGAATTAGGTCTTGGAGTTTTGCGAAAATGGGGTTTAGATTTGGATCTATGCATTATGATCAATTTGGGGATTTCGTGATTTTGTGAAGTTTTGAGAAGTTTTCAATTGGATATGATTGGTTTTAGTACTGAGATTAAATCTAAATACTTCACTATTTCTAATTGATATGTTTTGAAATTTTCTTGGCACACAAACATATGTACATATATCTTATTTCATTGTTTTCGAAGAAATTGGGTTTTCGTGTGTTTTGATGGAGTTTTGATCGGATTTTAATTGTTTTGGGTCTGAGATAGTTTTAAACTCTTTACTACTCTTATTGATGGATTTTTGAAGTCTAAACTGATGTTAAAATTCGTACTCGAACATATATGTATATAAGATGTTGTTTTGAAAGATTTTTGGGTAAAACTCCTATTTTGAGATCTTGATATGTTTTGATGTGTTTTAATAACTCCTATATGTTATACAAGTTACAATTAATTATCTCAGGAAATTAGTTCTTCAAATTTTTGGTTTTTACAAACTGGAATCGTGTATCGGTTAAAACATGCAAAACCTTTAAATTGCAGTCTGGAGGTCTGACAGTCGACCGACCAATGTCGACAGTCAACTGTCGGGGTCCTAGCTGAAGTATTTTCTTGAATCTCGAATTTTCCTGCGGGACAGTCGACTGACTACCTTATACAGTCGATTCTCTGCTCTGAATTAATGTTTTCTTTAAGTGTTGGATTTTCCTGCGGGACAGTCGACTGCTATTGCTCTGATTGTGGTTTTCTTGAGTCTTCGGATTTTTTCGCGGGACATTCGACTAGCTACAGTATGCGGCCGACGATCACTATGCTGCTTGATGTTTTCTTGAGTTTGGGTTTCACGCGGGACAATCGACTGACTACTTTATGAAGTCGACAGCTACTGCTCTGACTGATGTTTTCTTGAGTTTTCTGATGCTTCTTTTGAACAATTGTTCTTTCAATATTATATTGTTTTAAAAGATGTTTTGCAATGTTTACAGAGAATTATATGTTATTTACGATGGAGTTTTAAATGTATTCTTTTGGACCTTATTTGAGTTACACGTGCTTTCGAAGAAATTGATGTTTTGTGATATTCTACAACTTAAAAATATGATTTTCAGTTATTTAATAGATCTAATATTTATTTGGATTCTGGAATTTTATATAAGATTTGGATTTTTGTTGATTTAAGAAGTTTCTTCATATAATCGTTTTAACGATGGATTTGTGAGTTTTATTGAAAGTTTTGGTCTTGATGGATGAGTTGTGATTTCTCTAGGAGTGGAGTGGGAGTCCTATGAACTGGCAAATGAGATTTGTGGATTTAAACCTGCGGGGTCTTAGGTTTGTTTTGTGGAATTATCTGGCAGGATACACTAACTCTAGAGATGAGGATTTTTGTGTTTTAATAATAACCAACTTAAAGACAGGCACTAGTGGAGATGTGGTAGAACTTGGAAAACGTTAGTATATGCTCTGGTCTGTTAGTCCAACGGATGAGTTCCAGAACTGTTTGTTGTTCTTTCTCGAGAGGACATTTGTATGTTCGCTTGTCGAGGGTCTGCAGGCCTATTCACGGAGCATGCAGGGTGCATTCGCGTGTCGAGGATCAGCAGGCCTATTCACGGAATGTACCCGGTGTATCTGCACGTTGAGGGCCTTGCAAGGCTATTCGTGGGGTATACAGTTGGGAGGTGATTCTCTGGTTTTTGAGCTATTCTTACATGATGCTTGCTCGTTGAGGGCTGTGGCGCCTATTCGCAGAGTATTCTGAATCTTGTTTTTCATCACCGTAGCAAAATTAGTTGCATAACGAGGGAACTAACCCTATAAAGTGGAGATCATTAAGGGCTTGCACCGGACCTATGTAGTATGAAATGCATAGAATCCGACAAGTATGCATTAGAGAGTCAGCATGTAGCCATTGTGTTTTCTTAACTTGGTTTTATACTTGTGTTTTCCGGTTTTTCCTACACTTGACACTTAGGCTAGATTCACTTGATGTTTTTATGTATTACTTAATACTGTCTTATATTCTTTGATGTTTTCATGTTTTCTTTATTGTTATTTCTTATTTCATTTATTCATGCTGTTAATATATGTTGCTTATGACTCTATGCCTTATGATTTATTTATGTTGTTTTATTTTATGTCACTCACACCGTTATGGCTGACCCCTGTAGTTTTGGGGGTTAGGGTTATCTCTAGCCTCATGTTTTACAGGTAGGTGCTTATAGCTTGGGATTTGGATGCTTGAGATAGAATGATGTTATGGCTATTGTAAATTGTAAAAGAATGTGTTGTAAAAGAAAGTTTGTAATTCAAGATGTTTTGTATTCCGCTGTATTTTGTAAACAAGTGTTGTAATAAAAGTTGAAATAAAAATTATCTGTGTTTTTAGCTATGTTTACTATTGCAATTGAAGTTGAAGTTGGAAATTGTGCCACGTATTTCTGAGATATCATATTGAAAATTCGGGGCGCTATAGTATACTGCTGAATTAATAAAGCTTACATTATCTCCTATCAGACTCAAGCCCTTGAAAGCTGCCACATAATAATAAAATCAAAGGTAGCTACCAATTCAAAGAAAGAAAATTCACACACACACAAAAAAAAGTCTTGTGATAAACAATCAGACTTTGCTTTGCAAAGAATAAGCAGCTTTGATAAGCAAGCCATAATCGTTGCTCCCCAATCAATCATCACACCAGCATTCTTTTTTTCTTCATCAGTTTCTCTTTTAGCATCATGCAGCTAATTATAAAATGCCTTGCTATTATTATCTCACACCAAATTCTACCACTCAAAATCCATATCCATTGATTGGACCACAATCAGAAGCTCAAGGGAAATACATCTCTTAAGCATTACCGATTGAGAGATCCGATATATACATTGACCCAAACATAAGATAGACATAGACCTGTTGTGGAGGTTGTGAAGGAATTCTTTATTTGTGTTAGAAATTGTGGTCTTTGGTCAAAAGTAGATATAGCCTAAATTTCATTAATATAATTGATGCAAGGGAAGGGACATACCTCAATCTGCATTCGAAAATGAAGACTATGCTTGTCTATTACCTAATTGATTCTTGAAAAAAGTGGGGTGCTTTGTTAGAAGTTAAAATAATCATGAAAGAAATTTATAGTTGAACCAGACACAACTCTTAAATGAAAAGTATGTTGTCTAATACATCCTGAATGTAGTACTGGATATGATCTAACAGATTGTGCAAATACCTGTCCATATTAAAGACTCGCAGCATCACGGTAGAATTCTGGATCAGCTTCTTTAGCTTTAGTATATGCCTCCATGTCACATTCCATGTTCTTTGTGTATTTCTTGTAAGAATTGCACAATGTTTTTTTATTGAAAACTGGTCACAGTAGTTGATACTTTAGTCAGGTATTAATATTGAACATCTATAACAAAAAAAATACCCACTAACTGAAATTTCTCAAGTATAGCTGCTGGCGAGTAGAATTGGCACAGCCAAAATTGGAAAACATCATCATTAATCAAAGAAACATCTCTATAATTTCAAAAGGAAAACTATAATCAAAGCATCCATGCTATTAAACTCCAAAAAAAGTATGTCAAGCTATTTAGCATCATCTAAGGATGAAGCTACAAATTATAATCCAAGGGCCAAATTAAAATCTACAGAATGCTCATATTTATATGTGTGGGTTGGTGGGGGAACTTACATGAGAATGATTTTCTGGTTTCTGGTTTCTTACATGCTCAAATCTACAGAATGCTTCGGTTTCGAGAGAAAATTACTTCTAAAAATTACTTCTCAATCTCACACCAAACAAATAGATCTAAAAAAATTAAATTGAAGAAAAGGGATTAAAAATTTATGATATCTATAATCTACATTCCGAAATCATTCAATTCCATCATCAAACAAAACTAAACTAATAAATTAAACCACTTCCACATCAAATTCAGTAACAAACCAAAAGTGAAATGTTCATTACCAACAGGATCAGGCGCAACCTTCACCTCCCCCTATAAAGGCTTTCGCCGAGTTCTGAAGATTCCTCTTCATCAGATAATTATAAATGTAAACATCCAGCCTACAAACATCACTAAAAATTTCCTCTTAATAAACAATAAAAAAACAATTATAAAAAAAACTTCAATTGATAACAATATTAATTTTTTAAAAAAAATACATTTTATAGGCTTCTCATTTACTCTGCCCCATAACTCTCTTGATCCGATATCCTCCACCTTCAAAAGATTCAGATAAAAACATTAGAATTATACTGAATTCAGAATCACAGCCTACATTACTCATTAACCACCTGATCACATCAAATCAAAATCAAGAACTGAAATCAACGCGAAATTCAAAGCAACTATAGCGAACTGGACTTAGACTGAGATCACTACCTTATTCGGAATCTGAAAGAGCTTGTGAATTGTTTCTCAACTTCGAAACCCTAGAAAAATGAGAAAAAAAACTATAAACTATTTCTCAGCTTGCCGGATCGAGAGACTCACACACACACACACACACACACACACACACACACACACACACATACAGGGATTTGGGATCGAGAGGCAGAGAGAGGGGGGTTTGGGGAAGATGGAGAGAGGGGGGGGTCAGGAAGGGAGAGGGAGAGAGAGAGAGAGGTGGAAGAGATAGAGGGGGATTTCGGAAGGGGAGAGAGAGAGAGAGCGGTGAAAGAGAGGGGGGACCATTGATTTTGTTTATATTGAATAAGAGCCACTTGATAACTTTCTTTGTATTTTATATATATATATATATATATATGGGGATATAGGTGAATTTCTTGCCGTACTGACTAACTTTTTGAAAATATTGAGCGATCTGACCCGCTTTCGAAAATATTTAGCGATCTGACCCAATTTTGGACACGTCAGCATAAACCGTTATTGAAAATAACGGCATAGGTTATTTATATGTTGTTGTTTCCAATAGCAGCATATTTGGAGTAACAACGTCAGTTATCTTATTTTCAATCGTGTGCTTTCTGACTTGGGAAAAAATTTGCAAGTGTGAAAAAAGCCTATAGATGATGTCGCTATTTCCAACAACGGCATTCACATGGTAGATGCCATTGTTAGGAATAACGACATCAGTTATAGGGTTTTTTTGCATATAAATAGTGGCCCCCTCTTCTCCTTCCCCTTTCAGTTTAGATCTGCTTCCTCTCTCTCCCGAAACCCAAAAACCCTAGAACCCTAAAACCCCAAATCCCACTGTCAGAGTGCTCTTTTACATCCCAAATAAATTCATTAAATACTCATCCATAAACCGTAATTGTGATTCCCTCCTATCGCCGTTCACTTTGATATTTGGGCTTTAGGGTTTTTAGGTTTCGGGAGTGAGAGAAAGAGAGGAAGCAGATCTAAAGTGAAAGGGGAAGGAGAAGAGAGGGTCACTATTTATATGCAAAAATTATATAACTGATGTCGTTATCCCTAACAACGGCATCTATCATGCGATTGCCGTTGTTGGAAATAGCGGCATCATCTATAAGCTTTTTTCACACATGCAAATTTTTTCCAAGTCAGAGAGCACACAAGTGAGAATAAGACAACTAACGTCGTTACTCCAAATAGCGGCACACAAATTTTTTTAAACTAATGCCGCTATTAAAAAAATGCATATAAATAACCTATGTCGTTATTTCCAATAACAGTTTATACTGATGTGTCCAAAACTAGGTCAGATCGCTAAATATTTTCAAAAGTGGGTCAGAACGCTCAATATTTTCAAAAAGTGGGTCAGTATGGCAAAAAATTTGATATAGGTAAGGTGAGGTGGAGAGATGATATATGTATATAGAGTCCTCTTCCGTTGTGCACTAGCCATGGTGTGCACTCGGCCTTCGGGTCTTCGTATTGACAATCTGAATCGTTCACATTGATTTACACGTCTAAATGTGTGGATAGATATAACTGTAGAATAAGAAGAGGAGCGGGTTTTAGGTTAGAGTATAGTGAAATATAGAGAGTATGCTAATAGATTAGGAGTGGGTTGTGCTGTGGAGTGAGAAGGATGAGAGGTTTAGGGGTATAAGAGGATGTTGAGGCAGTAGTAGAGGAGGTGAGTTTGTGCAGGCTGTAAAATATGGTTGGGGAGTTGGGGTTGGCTGTTGGATTAAGAAAACAGGAGATTAGGATTTAGGAATTAACTAGAGTTAGAATTTAAATTTAAACTCTAATTAAAAATCGAAAAATTTTAGAATGGATCAGAAAATATTTGGGTTGGGTTCAAATAGAAGATCAAAAATCGAATTCAAATACAAAAATGGATTCGAGAGAACAAAAAGATATTTACAAAATATCGAAATACAAAACTATGTAAAAATTATAAATGTTACGGTTTTACACGTAATGGTACAAAACACATGTGGGACAAAATTTTCATAACTCAATTTTGCGGGGTGTTACAATTACTGTATTCTAATGAGAACAAATTTGGACTTGGTGGGAGATGATTTGGCAAGTTTGGAAGTTCTTGACATGATTTTCTATGGTAGTGGCTTCAAGCTTGTTTACGGTCATGGAGTTATTGTAATGGCTTTCCAGTGGTAGCTCTATGACGTCGAAGGGGAGAACCGATCCTCTCATTGTAGATGTGTGGCATGCTCGTGCTGTCTATTGGTTCCCTACAACTTGGCATACACATGCTTTTTTTAGGAACTTTATTTTCATATGCTAGGCAGAAGTAACTGCATGAAAAGCCGCTAGGCCTGGACGGCCAAATGTTGCGTTGTATACGGCCTTAAAGCCAACTACCAAAAAGTCCAATGCTTCCGTTTGAATAGCTGGGCTGTTTCCTGCTGTCAAATCGAGTCTGACAATTTCTTCTATTTGAACTGGTACACCGGAGAATCCATGGAGTGTATAACAGGTTGGCTTGAGTCGATCTCGGGAGAGCTTCAGGCCATTGAAAGTGTTCGTGAAAATGATGTTAACTGAGCTGCCATTGTCCACCACGATGCGGCGTACCTCATGATTCACTATGCAAAGGTTTATGACCAATGTGTCGTAGTGAGGTATTCAGATACCTTCTAAATTCTTGTCAGAGAAAGATATCGGGACCCCAGTGCTCTTGGCAGGCGGGATGTTATGTATTGAGTTGACTTCCTTTACAAATGCTTTGCGAGAGGAGTTGGAATCTCCTCCCACCAGGCCTCCATGAATAGAGTGAAGAATAGCCATGCGTTCTAAGTCTTGTGATTCGGAGGGCCTCTCTTGATGCTTATTAGCCCCCCGTGCTGGAGGGATTTTGGCATTTTTTTGTTTTATTTATCAAATTAAGAGAGATAGCCCCGACGAATCAGGCCTTCAAGTTCATCTTTGAGGACTGGGCAGTTGTCAGTGGTGTGTCCATGGTCTCTATGAAATGTGCACCACTTGTTTCTGTCTCTTCTTTTGCTAGTTCTGGACATCTTGGGAGGGGGGGATTATTCCGTTATTCTCAACTTCCATGAGGATAGCTGACACACTTGCGTTGAGGGGAATGAACTTTTCGAAGCATGGTGCTGGAGATAGACGACGGTGACCTGTGCCGTATTTCTGAAATTTTCTAGGTCCTTCCTCACTTGTATTCTTCCGTTTGTTCCTGAAGATTAATCATTTTTGCCTTGAGGGTAAAGAGTTTCATCAACTCTGGTATATTTGTCACTACTTTCTAGGAGCTCAGTGTAATCTTTAGGAGGCTTCTTTGCGAGGGAGGCTTTCAGGTCATTGTAAATGACGTTGTGGCAGAAGGTGGTAGCCGCCACTGACGAATATAGGGAGGAGATGGACTGTGCTTCCGCTAAGAAGTGCTTGACAAAGTCCTTTAGCAGTTCTCCGTCCTTTTGCTTTAATTCCAACAGACAGACACTTATTTTTACAGCCTTGCGGCTAGTAAAGAAGTGTGTTATGAAGAGCTACTTGAGCTGATCGAAAGATAATATTTACTCTGGTGTGAGGCGGGAATACCATTTCCTTGTTGACCCTTTCAAAGTTGCATGGAATGTTCGGCACATGATCGCATCAGTGGCGTTGTAGACCATCATGAGAATTTTAAAACTCTCAACATGGTCTGCCGAATCAGATTCACCATCGCTTGATTCAAATTATGGAGCTTTGGAGATTTTTGGATTGGGTGCAGTGAGGATGGATTTGCTGAAAGGATGTCAACTGGGGCGATAAGCCCTGCTAGAGCAGTTCCCCTCATTCTTTATTTGTTCAAAGAGATCTTCTACTTCTTAGATGTGGCGAAGGACTTGGTTGTCCTTCCTCTTGGATCTAGTGGAGTCGCTGGATTCTTCTCTTAATGGAGTAGAGTGGCAACTCCATGTGCGTCGACCCTGATCATGAGTACCTCGAATAGCTTGGAGGATGTCATGCTTGAGGTTTTCCAGTTCGGCCCTAGTGACTGGGGCATCTTTCTCTTTGTTTCTCTCAAGAGGCTTTTGACTCTCATGAGTCGGCCTTCTTTCTGCATTGCACCCCATATGAGAGGAGGAGTATCTTGATCTCTACCTTGGCAGAGAGTTGCTTCTTCGGTTCATTTTCCATTTTGAGCGGGAGGCCTCGGTTCGGGCGCGCCTCTCATCCAAACAGATTCGTAGGCCGATTCCTTGTTGCCTGGCATTGATGATTTTACAGAGATCTCTTGACCCTCAGGAGCCTCACAAAGCCATTGAATAAGTGGAAGGATTATGGACTGAGATATGGTCGTGCTGAGGGCAATGTTCATGACGGCTTTGTCAGGAGCCCCAGTGCCTCTCCGTTGGCGGGAGCTTGATTAGGCTGTCGGGGCGGATCTTGCCGTTGAGGAGAAATTGGGTCCTCCACGGGAGGAACTGGTTGACGAAGAGAGTTTGTGCGACGACTTGAGGCTGCCGCTTTGCCTCTTAGCCTTGGTGGCATTGCGGTAAGTCTGATCTATGTAGTTTTCTACAGATAGAGTCATTCTGTTGCTACTAATTATTTTGGTGTGGGAGTAAATAGATAGTAAGTTTATATTTGAAGAAAACTACTAAAGATCTAACATTAGGTCGTCGTCGTAAAAAGTGGTTAGAGCTCCTGAGATTGGATCTAGATCGTTGATTGAACACCGTGATCTGAATCCTACGGTTGCTGACACGAGCGATGGACCTGCAAAAAGTCTGAAACACCGGGGGTGGCCCCGGCAATAGACCCTCTGACGCTCAAGGCAGAACCAGAGAGTGAAAGAGAGTTTGATAGAGAAATTGTAAATTACCATCTCACTAAGGAGGGGGGAGGATATTTATAGGCCTGAGAAATAGTACAAGAGATTGATATGAATTCCATATCTCTAGTTGATTCTCCCCCTCAAAAGATAAGACTCCCTTGTCTAGGGATAAGAGATTCAACTTACAACCCTTATGGACTGGGTGTCTCTCCTAGTGGACCTAATCTGTCACTTTTAATGGGCTTCAAAGTGACCCATGTTTTCTTAGATGAGCCTGAAGAAGGTCCGGACCTGTTAAAGAGGTTCACTATGATTAATCTACCTGTAGAAGCTTTAGGATCTGTGCTGGAATCGTACGGCACTAATTTGTTGTGATTTTTATCATTAGCAAAAACCGACCAATAGTTGCATTATTTTCATTAAATGGCTCGAAGCTAGACCTGAACACACCCAGAATTTAAGCCGATGTTGTAATGTATAAGTGACTGACCGACCTAAGGGCATCCACAGTCGTGGTTTGCTAAAAAATGGGTAAATGCATATTATGCATATAGCAAAGTGAGTTTACTGCAGTTGTAAATTGCTATAATATAGCAACAACAAAAAATTAAGATCGGACAGATCTTCGAGATCTGTCGCACCATTTTTAAATATTTTTTCGAATTTTTTAACAATTATAACGATTTTTTTAGTTGGAAAAAAAAATTTAGGCCCCCCTTCACTGGACGGATCTTCAAGATCCGTCCAAGGGGGGAAATAGGATTTTTTGCAATTTTTGTAGCGGAAAATTTTTTTAAAAAAAACGTCAGACGGACTTTCAAGTTCCGTCCGACCAATTTTAAAATTATTTTTCTTCATGGGACGGATCTTCAAGACCCATCCTGTATAATATGCTTTTTTCTTATATCCGTTCTCATATATAGCCATCTACTGTTGCGAAATCGTCAAAATATGCATAAATAGCAAACGACTGCAGCGATTCGTTTGCTAAAAAATGCATAAAGTGGATAAATAGCAAACAAAGAGCATCCACAGTCGTCATGCATAAATGCATATTATGCATATTTTTGTCCAAATTGAGCTTCAGTCGTGTGGCATTTTTGCATATTTTACCTTTTTTGAAACAGTAGAATGGTATATTTGAGAATTGATATAGCAATATGCATAATAAAAAGAACGAAACAACATGTTTCGTCTGTGATATTTTATTTTTAAAGGATTTGACGAAACATCATGTTTCATCCTAAATATTTTATAATATTTTTTGGGGATCAACTAATGAAATCCCGAATTTTTTAAATTAAATTAAAATCTTATGCTCTTAATTAGTTAGTTGATTAGTTTAAATAGTATTTTTGTTAGATTTTTAGTTAAATAATTAGTTAATTAATTAAGTTTAGTTAACTAATAACTTAATTAATTACTTAATTAAGTGGACACAATGTGGGACGAAACATCATATTTCGTTTCACTGTGGGTCCCACCATTTTAAAAAATAATTAAAAAATGAAAAAACTTTTTTAAAAAATCCAAAAAATCCCACACAAAAAAAACGACGGTCCATTCACAATTTTGCCATATTTTACCGTTTGCCATATTTTACCTTTTGCTATATTTTACCTTTTGCCTACTACAGCAAATAAACAAATGTTATATGTATATTATACATATACTAGACTTGCCCGTGGACACGTGCCTACGGCACGTATTCGGAACAATACAACACACGAAAAGCCCTGTAAACAATAAACAACAATTATGTAGTTCAAGTTTGAATAGTATGAAAATAATTAGTTGTAAATAAAAGTCCATGTTTCTATTAGTATATGTTGAAAAATAATTATAAATGAGGGTGTAAAATCCAACTTCTTAGAACATTAAGGATGGAAAATGATGAAATTTAACTGTTGAAGAGATATTTGTTATTTTCAATATAACATGTGCAATAAAAAAATATAAAAATTCTGAAAATTTTACAAACCTGAAATCTTAAAATTTAAATTTCCAAGTTAAGAAAGAATGGGAGAGAGAGGGAAAGAGAGAAAGAGAGAAATATGAAAAAGTGAAAAGAGAAGAGAGAGAGATAGTAATAAAGTAAGTTTTTTTAGTTTTTGCGGGAAAATTTTAATTTTGGGGTTTAAAATTTTGGACGAAAAAATATGTTTTGTGAGAATCAATCTAGGCCATTGATTTTAGGGGAGATTGAATGAGAGTCACTTGATAGCTTTCTTTGTAATTTATTATATAGATGTATATTTTAGCTCTAACGATTGTGGATTTTTTTACCAAAATGACCTACTTTTTGAAAGTTTTTACAAAAATAACCCACTTTAGAAAGTTTTTACCAAAACAACCCACTCGCTAACTCAGTTAGCGACCCTAGTGAAAATAGGGTCGCTAACTGAGTTAGCGAGTGTATACTTGACCTTTTTCTTCATTTTTTTTTCTTTTTCAAATGGTGAAACCTGAAGAAAAAAAACCAAGTATACACTCGCTATCTCAGTTAGCGACCTTATTTTCACAAATGTGGTACAAACGAATTGGGTTTAGACTCGCTATCTCAGTTAGCACACTCGCTAACTGAGATAGTGAGTCTAAATCAAAATATATTTTTCTTCAAGTCAATACACTCGCTATCTCAGTTAGCAAATGTGGTACAAACACACTCGCTAACTGAGATAGCGACTCTAAACCCAATGATTTTTTTATAATTCAAGCCAAAATATATTTTTCCTCAGTTCATTTGTACCACACTCGCTAACTGAGTTAGCGACCCTAGTGAAAACAGGGTCGCTAACTGAGGTAGCGAGTGTATACTTGACTTTTTTCTTCAGGTTTTTCTCCAAGTGGTGAAACCTGAAGAAAAAGGCCAAGTATACACTCGCTAACTGAGTTAGCGACCCTGTTTTCACTAGGGTCGCTAACTCAGTTAGCGAGCAGGTTATTTTGGTAAAAACTTTCAATAGTGAGTTATTTTAGTAAAAACTTTCAAAAAGTGGGTCATTTTGGTCAAAAATTCACGATTGTGATCCTCTAAATACCACTAGCTTTAACTTATCCACTATGGATCTTACAAAACATGGCCAGAGCATCTATAAAAACATCTATCCTACTTGACCCAACAAATTTATTTATATGTCAGGTCAGGTCAGGTCATGTATGCCCAATCGAATAGGGCTGCAATCGAGCCGAGCCGAGCCGAGCCGAGCCGAGCCGAATATCTTCAGGTTCGAGCTCGGCTCGTTTACGAAACGAGCTCAATTTTGAGCTCGAGCTCGGTTCGAGCCGAACTTTGACCGAGCTTTAACCATATTCGAGCCGAATAGCTCGCGAGCTTAGCCTTAAAAAAATTTTTAAAAAAATCAAACTCGAGCTCGACTCGTTTACGAAACGAGCTCGGTTCGAGCCGAGTTTTGATCGGGCTCGAGCCATCGGCTCGATTCGTTTGCACCCCTACACACACGAATGCATAAGAAAATGATAGCAGATGCCTGTACTATTAAATTAGTAAAACTGGCACAACTCCCAAACATTTCTTTTCTTTTTTTCATTTTTTAAAAATAAATTCTGTTGGAAAAATGTGGTTGCCTCACGTAAAATGTTGCTTTAACCAAAATATATATTAATTGAAATTTAATTTATTTTTGCAGGATTTGAATTTTTGACTTCTTGCTCAGCAGCGAAGTAAAGAGACCGTGCCGCAACTCCAAATTATTGAATTAGTAAAACTAGTCTTGTAATAGGTGGAATACATGTAAGCTTTCTTTTTACAAATAGAGTTGATATATTTACGACCATTATAAAATGATGATAGAAAACCCTAAAGCCCATAAAGGAAACAAATACCTTACAATTCCATCCAATATTTTATCGTCGCCATCTCCCTAGTCGACTTCTGCTTAAACAAACTTTGAGAGAGAGAGAGAGAGAGAGAGCCAATGGTAGAGTCGGGTGATTCTCCACCTCCATAGAGCGGCAATTTTGTGATTGGAGGTCCTCTTCGATTTCCTCTTCGCCGTAAAGAGAAGAGGCCATCCCCCTCTACTTGCAACAAGGGACTGAGGGAGGGTGGGGTCCAAAAATATGGGTACTTACTTATCTTGACGCATTCCGATGGCTAACCAACCCGACCCATCTAATTAAATAATAGAATTCAGCCATTTTCTTTTTTCCTCTGGGCCTATAAAGCCCGTAGTGTTTAAATTAAATACTTCGGGCCTGTTGAGAATATATTCCTAAACAAGTGTCAGAAAAACTAAAAAAACTCCAGGGTCAACCATTACGGAAGTTGATCGGTGTGAAGAACATCAACAAGTTGCAATTTCAAGCATTTTGAAGCCGAAGCTTTGCAACTTATAATTGATGTCAGTACCACCATAGATGAAATGGAAAATGCATGAACCAAAAACCCTTGTATTTATCATTTTACATACAAAGGAATATGTATGTATCTGTTATGCTACAAAATTACATAATAGGAGTCATCATTCTGAATCGGAACATGTTATTTGCAGGGTTAACATGCAATCACACAACAACTCAAAAGTAAAGAGCAGCTTTGTTAGAAATCAGATATGTATGACGAATTAACTTTCAATGTTATTAATCAGCAAAGGCAAATGTCTTTTACAAGTAAGTGCATAACAAATAAAACTTTCAGCGTTATTTCGTAAAAGATGACAAAATTTTAGACGCTAGTTCAGTAGAAAGAATATGATATAACCAATCTGCTAGTCTTAAGAGAGCAAAATGTAAAGCTGTACAGTAATTTATAATCGAAAAAATATCAGATAACTGTCAATTTCTTTTGATGGAGAAAATGAAAGCATATATTTCATCATATACTGACCAAGTAATGATGTTTTCACCAGATGTCGTCATTACCGGTCAAAAACCACCAAGCTTAGACTAAGAATTGACCCCAGAGGTTATTCTTGCAAAGAGTTTTTAAGCAAACACTATTATCAGATCCCAGCAACAAATCAGCTGAAATCCTTAATGGAAAAGCCTTGGAACCGATCGCTTAGGGATTTTTCCTTCAAGCTTCAGCCTTCGATATGCTTCCCGAATGTGACAAGGCCTCAGGGGTCCACTATCATTTTTTTCTTTCATAACCGTCCTACCTGTAGTGGCATGTGAGAAAATTACGAAAACAGAATCTGCTAGTTGCATATTGATGAGAAACCACTACACTCAATGTATCTACAATGAGGCAAATAATCAGATTATGGTGATCTAACTTTCATTATTATCCGGTCATCTTTAAATAAATATGCATTTCTTCGTAATAACATGGAGAAAAAAAGAAAGACATAAAAATAGTCACGAACAATCTTTTATGCATTCTTGAATTGTATGTGGAAAGAAACTAGATGGACAAAGACAACTTCAAGAGAACAGATTATAGAGATGACTACAGAGTATGGAGATAAAGAAAACTCCAAAAGATGACTATGGAAATATTTAGAAGCATGGGTGTAGACTATGGGCATGCCGAATGACAGAAGACGATATTAGACCGAGTAAGTTCTACATAATATATGCAAAATAGTAATGAACAAGAAGTGTATTGCCCAATACAGCTTCAAGAACCAAAATAGAAGCGTCCTTGCTACATCCATGCAGATTTGTGAGACTTCCATGGCTTTGAAATGCCAAAAGTAGACAACTATTAGCATAAGTACAACATTGAAAGGAAATAATGATGGACTAGGATGAGTTCTGAGACGAGACTACAGGTACAATGAAACATGAGAATGATTTGTACAAAAGCCGAGGTAGATCAGAACTGAAGAACTGAGTAAACTGAAATGAATTATAGCTTAAATTAAGTTTATTGGGTAAGTATAATTGAATCATCTAATTCTCATTGCAGCTTACAGTTTTTAGCATAATAGTAGGGACACTTAACATTGTTTTAGAACTACAATGGCCCAATGCAACAAAACGTATATAAAGCTAAAAGTTAAGACAGACATAAAATATATATTCCTCAATTTTCACAATAATATTAGAACAGCTGCAAACATATGACCAAAACCAACATATAATGTACTGAAAAACTAGTTGTGTTGTTTTAATCAAACAAAGAAGCATAGCCACAGAATATGATGCCATGGCAAATTGATAAGAGCATCCACTATCATTTGCTCTAAAAAATGCATATTTAGCATTTGGCAAATATAAATGAAGGGGGAGCGCTGTTATCGTTGGTGCCAAATTTTCTCTAAAATAATTTTTTTTAAAAATTTATATAAATGGCATTTTGTAATTTTTCAATGGCATTTTAGTAATATTTGGGGAAAAAAAGTTGGAAGAAGTTGTCGGACGGATGTTCTTCTTCCGACCGAGTTTTTTTTTTTTTTAATTATTGTAATGGCATTTTCGTAATTTTTGAATGGCATTTTAGTAATTTGTGGGAATTTTTTTTAAGAAGACTATATTTAAAATTTAAAAAAAATAACGGACGGACCATTAGGTCTTCTATATTTAGCAATTGCCAAACCCCACTGCTATATTTAGACGCCCATTGTTCATTTCTATTGCTATATATGCATTTATAGCAAACGATAGTGGGGTGTTGTTTGCTAAAAAATGCATATTCTGCATATTTAGCAAACGATAGTGGATGCTCTAATACATAGGTCATGGGAACACAAAAAAATTACTGGTTACTTAGATATTTATACATGTACATATTATTATGCATGCATGCATTAATATGTGCACTATTTTAATAGTGTACAACATTTAAAGTATATGTCAAATCATACATTGTTTTACTATGTAGAAGAAATAGGGTTTGTGTCTTCAACTTTTACATGGATCTACGTTACAAAAGGTGGTATGCAGGACATGCACTTTGGTCCAGCATACTACATAGACTGATATTACAGTAGAACTTACTTGCCAAAGACAACATAGAGCAATTTGTGCACAATATACGAGCGCATAAACAAAATATGCACCCACATGTTCATTTTTCGACAAATTTAGAAAATTCACCCAAAACATCTAGCATCTGCTACATTTTTGAATGATGATGTGAATTAGCTCAATATATCTTGAATCATATTGTAAACATACTATACTTTGCTATGGATCACTGTTTTGATGTTCTTTCCGATAAAACTAAGTCTACCATATTATTAGAAGTAAATTTTATCTTAGAAATGAGTACTAGAACTGTCTAATAAGTGTTTGAGAACTGCACACATATAAAAATATATTATTAACTTGAAAAGGCATCAGAAGTGTCCATGGACCATGATACATCGTATTCTACCATTTTTGTCATGTATCAGATCAGAGTAAGGACTTCATGATAGCCTACACCTGCTACATAGCAAGCAAACATAACAAAATAACATCATGTGACGCACCATGTTAACCCATGTAGAGCGAGACCACACAAATAACTGGAGTTGGATCCAATATACATTTTAAACTAGTTTTACCTCCAGACCGTCATAGGAAGGTAGGCGATAAAATTATAATGGGAAAGATTTTTTTCCTGAGTTACATTCTAAAGCTACTAGGTATAAATCAACTGCATCAAGAAGATGGAGATCACAGGGTACTCAGACATCAAGAAGACTAATAATCGGCATCTATTGTCTATGCCAAAATAAATTATTGCCCCTAAAGGTGAAGGTTGCATCCAACTACCAGGATATCAGCATCAAAACTTTCATCAATAGACTAAAATACAAGTATAAGCCCAACAAGAAGTATGCATAAACTGCAATGACCAGGATGCCATAAAATGATGCAACACAAGTTAAGAAATCGAACATGTGTGATATAAAAGTTTTGCGAGCAGGTAAACGTTCCAGTCTTCAAGAAGCAAGAATGTTACTAAAACTAAATCATAACGTATTATTAATTCTGTACTACGTACTTGCCTGTCTCTACAAGGTCCCCAACAAACATTTTGGTTATCCCATTTACGACAATCACCATAGGATTAGAAATTTTTTGGCTTCCAATGATGCTCGCCAGAAGCTGTTAAATGAAACAGGATATGCAAATAAATAACAGAGACTTAGAACAGACTAAAAACAAAATGGAAGATATGAAAGGTTTTCATTTTGTAGAGGTAGAGGGTAAATAAAGCAATAATTAGAATGAGAGCAAGCTGCATATTTATAACACATTTAAATGACCATTGAGGGAAAGGAACTGTGTGTTGCTAGCAAAGTGAAGTCTTGTGGTACCACTAGGTGGAGAGTCTGGAGACGGTGGCGAAACAAATAAAATTCCGTTCTCTGTATTTTATGATATCATCAAAGGAAACTTAATGAATTTATGCCAAGAATTTAACATGGATACCCTACATTAGACAAATTTAACTATTTGAAAGGGGTTCTGATTCTCACAGTGGATGAACCTAACAAGATTGGGACCTACTTCCTATAATTTTTTGGTAAAAAATTTGAAGTGCCTAACACATGCTTATGACATTTTACGAACACTAAGTGATAACTATTAACCAGGTTTGTTTCGGACCATTTTATTCTTATAGAATAGCTACTGCAGAAGGCGTGATCCAGATGTCTGAGAATAAGAGCAGGCTTCCATCCTATTTGTGCAAGTTGAAATTCTGGAAGTATCATAACTGTATGAATTAGTGTTAGAGTATCGTAGTTCAGTGACACATGTATCAGGTAATGAATTGGCTCAAGAAAGGTAAGCGTGTTTTTTTGGAGAACAAAGGTGAATGTGTTGGTCAATTGAGGTGTAAGAGGATCACAAGTAAGGAATATACCTATTCTGCTTATTCTCATGGTGAAGGACCTTTAACAGAATGATTAGACAATGCAAAGAGGCACTTGTCCTGCATAGGATGGGGTGTAATAGAAGCAATATCGTCAACTTACAATATGCAATACATGAATGATAAACTCTTACCTGGTAAGGTGGAGATTGTCCACACCCAGATACTGATTTTTATTGCTTCCAGTTGTGGTTGGTCTGAAAGTTAATTGCCATAAGAGTGTGATCTTCTTAACAGGGATCATTTTATTCTCATTATCTAATAGATTTATAGATTTCAATTTAAGAAGCCTGGGCTAGTCAGGGAAAACCTAGAAGGAAGAATAGTTTCTTACTCAGACCGGACTCTCTAAGAGGTAGGAATCTAGTATTGCCCCCTTGAAAGTGTGATCTCAGCAGTTGCTCATATTATTGATCCTTCGATATCGCTGCGCTTGTTAATCAACATAACAGAAACTACAAGATCTATTCCTAGGGCCATTTAAAAACTTCATGTATATCTAATATGTCAACAAAGGTCTGCCCTCATTAAAATCTAAAAAACCTCATCCAATCAAAATTTGATTTAAGTTGAAAGGGGTTCAAAGGATAATCTTTTTCTCGAGAGATTCAACTTGATGATGGTGAGCCAATTAACTTCCAGAGTAATACAGTTTGGCAACATTACAAGAAGCTCTTATTTGACTAAGTACTTGTGAAGACTTCAAGGATGCTATTAGTGATACTTGTAACGTCTTTACATTATTTTCTTGGACCCACACGAAGGACGAAAAATCTCTGACTAATATCGTGCATGAGGGAAACTTCGGATATGAATGAGTGAGAGAAAAAGAAGGAAATTAGATTTGTATTAGAATACAAGAATGCATGAGAGATAATTTGAGTGGAAAGACAGGAGATCAGATAAGTTGGCTTTCTACTTAGTGCTTGAGAGAAATCAGAAAATATAGCTTTGCTTGAGAGAAATCAGAAAATATAGCTTTGCTTGAGAGAAATCAGAAAATATAGCTTGTGTGACCACAGCTTAACAACTGTGCTACTTTCAAAAATCTAAATCAAATCAGGTATGCAAGTCCTATCTTTTCTTTTAACAAATAAATAAAATAAAACTCAAGAAAAAAAAATCAAACAAACTAAAATAATGTAAAATTAAAAATAGATGAAAAACAATAATTGCTTTAGAAGTGGTGAAAGCACTTATCATAATCGATCTCGAACACATTCGATAGAAACTAGCAAGTAATGTAATAGGCATACCTTTCTCATATTAGCTTTCTGGAAATTAGATCTTCTGAATGACTCATATCGACTCATTTGTTCATCCGAAAATCGGGATAATATTTCCCTGTGAGAGACACTTCATCCCAATCAATGTGCGAAAAAAATAGAACAAACTCAGATTTATGAATCCAGCTTCTGCTGATGTAGTTACAGGTAACTGGTTAACAGTGCAAAAGAGACAAGAGACATCATGTCTAAGAGAGTTGTGCATACCTTTTTGTAACTCTTATCCTTATATGTTTTAATAGCCGATTAATTCATTCACAATAATACTTATTGCACCTTTCCTGGCTAAACCAAGTGGCCTATGCATTGTCCCAACACACATCATCTATCTATAGATGTCATTATCTAAGGAATCTGAACACAATATACTATAGACAGAACAGTAAAACTTGAAGAAATCTTAATAGTTTAAGACTACAACGACGACAACAACAAAGCCTTTTTCCGAACCAATTGGGGTCGGCTACATGAATCCTAGTTTTCCATTCTACTCGGTTTAGCGCGAAACTAGAAAGCACGGGTACTCTCCCGGGGTTGCGTATCTCGTACCGGATACGTATCCGCTGAGATACTCGCTAGATACGTACCGGATACGTAAAAAAGGAAAAGAATATCGAATACATCGGGATACTCTTGGATATTGTTTGGATACATAGAAGGAATATATATATATATATATATATATATATATATATATATATATAGAGAGAGAGAGAGAGAGAGAGAGTAATGTTCCGATGTGCATTAGGTCTCCGTGTGCACTCGTGTGCACTCGGCCTTCCCGCCTTTGTATCGACAATCCAAACCGTTCACATTGATCTACACATATAAATTAATCTAAATATGTAAAATCAAATCATTTGAAATTGATTTGCCCATCCATTGAAGTGTTACAAAATTGTATGGCTGCAAATCGTTGTTTTTTATAGTCACATGATGGATGGGCAAATAAATTTCAAATAATTTGATTTTACATATTTAGACTAATTTATATGTGTAGATCAATGTGAACAGTTTGGATCATCGATACGAAAGCAAAAAGGTCGAGTGCACACCAGGGCCGGCCCCACCTTGAGGTGGGTAAGGCAGCCGCCTCAGGCCCCCGGCGTTTTTGCGATTTTAGGGGCCCCAAATTTGTAATTCCCTTGTAAATATAGGCACGTATTTTGCGCATTAAAAAAATACTGTTATTAGGGGCCCCAAAAAATAATTATTTGAGCCTTTAAATTTTTTTAAAAAATTATTTGGGTTTAGGCTTGAAGACTTGAATTGAATTTGAGACTTTAAATTTGGGTGATTTAAAACAAATTTATATATTTTGCATATTTTGCTTTCAACAATGTGCAATTTTTTTTATAGTGTATGGGGGGCCCATTTCGGGAGTTCGCCTCGGGCCCCCGAAAACTCAGGGCCGGCCCTGGTGCACAACGGAACATCTCTCTCTCTCTCTCTTATATATATATATATATATATTCTACTATTCTTTTCATCTTCTCCTTTCAAATCCTAATTTCATTTGATTAAAATATATTATTTTATTTCATTTGATTAAAAGACGTCGAACAAATGATAGATGTAGGATGTAGTTTTTGCAATTATTTTGGTTGATTGATTACTTGCTATTATTGTACAAGTTGTTGCATCTTTGTTTGCTTTAGTATTTCTTTAAAATGATAGATATATGACTGTAGCATGTAGTATTGAAGGGTCTTGGTTGTAGCACCCCGAGATCCACATACAGGAAACTCGTGACACAACCCAAGATCATTGATTCAAATGAGTACTCAACATAGGAAAGAAATCACAGGAAATTTAAAACTTACATTGTACAGGAAAAACTATACTCCTTACTTGGATGCTTCACAGCCCAAAAACTCGTTTGTTCCCACGATCAGTCCTACAAACCAACTGTGGGCACGTCAGTTGAATACAACTGACACAAAATGGATGAAAACCGCAATTTTCCAAATCCTCAACAAACAGCATTAATGAATAAAGAAAATGTGGAAATCATGCAATAGGAGTGTTGGTATATGTTATGACCTAGAATCTAATGCACAACTCAAATGCACACGATGCTCTTATTCTAATGCATACTTGATTTGGAAACATATGCATCCCATACTACATATATCTTAGTCAAGCTTGAGCATATTTCAGATTATAGGGTTCAGTTCATCGCAATATAAACCTATTCTTGTACTCTTCCCTGTTTCTGACAATTATTTAGTGACTGGTAGAGCTACAGTATATACAGTCTATTCCACTTACTGTATCGGATTGGTGGTCTTTCTCCACTCCCGAAGGTCAATGATCACTCTGATTGATCAGAATCGGTGGTCTTTCTCCACTCACGAAGGTCGGTGATCACTCCGATCAATTGGAATCGGTGGTCTTTCTCCACTCTGCCCGGTCGGTGGTCTCTCTCCGCTCCTGACAGGCTGGTGATCATTCAACTCGACTGCAGTCCTGCCAGAATCGGTGGTCTTTCTCCACACCCGGACTCTACCATAAGTTATCCGAACATAAGGCAAATCGGTAGGCCTTCCCCTACTCTGCCAGAGATAAGAGTTACACTCTAGCTCATTGTTTATATGGATAACTTAGAACATAAATGTACTCATAAAGGTTCATTTTCCTAGATTTCGTTACTTCTATCACTAAATCTCATAAATCAATAGTCGAGACTGCGCCGCACGTATCCCAGATGAGACGACGCCGCACATATCCCCTTGATAGGTGAGTACACTCCCAACTAGTGTCTGTCCTTATTTTATTGGTCATGTGATTACAAGTTACTGCAATTTATTAATTTTACTTTTTTTTTCTTACTTAACTTGTTCCTTTTAGTCTCTTTATTCAGTAATGGTTGAATACTAGGTGAATTAAACCTAGATCCAAAAGTTAGCCTTGTCTTTATAACAAGTCATCTAACTCAAGTATGGATTCAACCCAATTTTATCGGATTAAGCTAAGAGTCGGTTTAGCTTAGATACTTGTCATTGACATATACTAAAACTAGTGCACTTGATATGCACAAAATATCACCATATGTATACACCCTATGCATACTTATTTTAATTATCTCTTGAATGCCTACAATCTCTTCTATACTGTAGCTTCCTGAGTTCCGCACACTGGAAGCTTGTGACACTTACCCAGAATCTTTACTTCAATGAGTACACAACACAGAAAAACTACAAGAAATTAAAGACTTACATTGCACAAGAATGATTTTCTATATTTTGATGCTTCCCGCAGCTCGAATCTCCTGTTCCACGATCAGCAATCCTGCAACTAACAAACTGTGGGCAGATCAATTGCATACAACTGACGCAATGCGGATGAAACTCACAATCTCCAAAATTCTCAACAATCAATATTTGATGCAGGAGGGAAAAAAATGTGAAAGTCATACAAACATAAGTGTCAGTGTATGTCATGACCTAGAATTTAATACACAACTCATATACACATCATGCTCTTAATCTAATGCAAACTTGATTTGGAAACGTATGCATCTCATACTACATACTCCCTAAATCAAGTTCATATTCTCCAGATGATAGGGTTCAATTCCTCGCCATGCATCCTACTGTTATACTCTTTCCTGTTTCTGACATTCATCTTGTGACTGGTAGAGTCTGCGGTACATGCGGTCCATTCCCGCTCCTACCGTTGGATCGTGGTCCTTTTCCACTCCCAACGACAGTGATTGCTCAGTTCGTTCTGATCGTGGTCCTTCTCCACTCCGACAGGATCGTGGTCCCTCTCCATTCCCGGTCAGGCTGGTGATTATCAGCTCTGTCGGAATCATGGTCCTTCTCCACTCCTGCCCCGACCCAAAGTTATCTTGAACACAAAGCGAATCGTAGGGCCACCCCTATTTCACCAAGAGACTTAATGCTACACTCTTACTCTTTGTTCGTACTGATAACTCAGAACATACACGGAAACTTAAGGGTCTATCCCCGAAGTTCCGACAAGACTTGTGACTTACCTCCGCATCCCACTCTTATCACTAAATCTCAGAAATTAACAGCCAAGACAATGATGCATATGTCCCAGACGAGACGAAGCCGCACGTGTCCTCTTGACAAGTGAGTACACGCCTAACTAGTGCATGTCCTTATTTTATTGGTCATGTGATTACGAGTTACTGCAATTTATTAATTTTACTCCTTCCCTTACTTAACTTGTTCCTCTTAGTTTTTTTATTCAGTAATGGTTGAATACTAGGTGAATTAAACCTAGATCCAAAAGTTAGTCTTGTCTTTATAACGAGTCATCTAACTCAAGTATGGATTCAACCCAATTTTGTCGAATTAACCTAAGAGTCGGTTTAGCTTAGATACTTGTCATACACCAAACTAGTACTTTTAATATGCACTAAACATCACCATATGCATATACCATATGCATACTTACCCATTAGTTCTTTTAATGCCAACGATCTTTTCTATACTACCAATAGTTCTTTACTTTATTACAATCTACTTTACTTATCATGAATTTCCAATTAGCTAAGCCTGTAACTATAAGTAGCTTCTCTACCTTACTACCATTATTATACTATCATGAATTTTAGTTAGCTAAGTATGCGACTATTGCTTTTACTACTTTACTACCATTACTTTAAGTGACTACTAATTCTACTATAAATTACTACTTCTACTATGAATTATCACTTCTACTATGCGTTATTATCTAACAAGTAGTTTCTACCATCATGAACGAGTAGTTTTCTATTACCATGAATTACTATAGATTTTACAAGCCAACCCAAACAATTATACTAACTAGGCATACACTCCCACAATTCTTCTATTTAAGTTTTCTTTTGTTATATTTGTTAATATGAACTAAGTATATATGAACTAAGCGTGCATCCACATTCACTAAGCATATAACTACAAGTGTGTAGTTCCATGCAATTACATCAATTAAGCATACGATGAGTAATCTTTTCTACTAACATACAACAATATTCATGTTATTCTATATAATGTATATATACATTACCATTCTCATTCATGACTATTATGTAGCTTCTACAATTTGTAGCAATTCTACATAACGCTTTCTATAATTAGTAGCAATTTCTACTTTCAATAATGTAATTTCTTACAATTAATAATACATGTAATTTCCTTATACAATTTACACCACTTTTACCTATATAATTTTCTACAAGTGCCTCTCTAATTAAACTACAACTTTTTCCTCACATAATCACTTCAACTATTTATACATAAATAAACAATGAGTTAATTTCCTAAGGAGTAAAAATGGATTGTGAGTAAGCATGCATCATCTACTATTCTTCTATTTAGACCATTGTCTTGCTTAAGCTTACTTCATACGAACTAAAATATTCAATACTTTCAATCAACATCTCATCAATCATAGCTTCTAACAAGCATATCTTCTAACAAGCATAACTTCAATACTTCAACAACATCTTAACAAACATATCTTCTATGTCAAAAGTCATAAAAATAAACAAAAGGTAAAGAAAAATACCCACTTTCATTTGTTTGCAAGCTTCAATTTATTGGTTGCTTCAAGTTGTTATCTTCTCCTCCTTGCTTCCTTGACCTTCACCACTTAGCTTGCTTCTAAGAACTATATATAGAGAGAGAGAGGATGCCTTAGAAATATTGAAAATGAGATGGGGGTAGTATGTAGAAACTAGAAAGTAAGCTTAGGGTTGAAAGAAGTAGGAAAAGAGCTAGGGTTTTTCTTATTCATATGCATACACTCATGTATATATAGAAAGAGAGGGGAGATGGGGGCTGGGTGGCCTTCAAAGAGAGAAAGAGTGAGATAGTGGAGCGTGGAAATGTGTAGAAGTGCTTAGGTGTCCCCTATTTTTTACATTTAACTCCCTAGATTTTTAATAATTACACATAGGCCCTCCTAGGTCAACACAACCCTCCTAGGTCAAAAATTGTAGGCTAGTTCTATTTATTCATAGGGTGCATTCATATGTAGTGTAGTGTAATGTGCATGTGTGTAAATTTGAAACATGACAAATGGTAAATACAATTTCTAATAATATATGCAATTATATTATTCAAGACTAAATAAATAAATAAATAAATAAATAATGCAATACTATTCATAAAATAATTGTTAATTTTTGGGGGTATTACATATACTACCAATAGTTATTTACTTCAATCTACTTTACTTATTATGAAATTCTGATTAGCTAAGCATGCAACTACAAGTAGCTTCTCTCTACCTTACTACCATTATTATACTATCATGAATTTTAGTTCGCTAAGTATGCAACTATTGCTTTTACTACTATCGACTTTACTACCATTACTTTAAGTGACTATTAATTCTACTATGAAATTATTACTTCTACTATGAATTATTACTTCTACAAACTAACAAGTAGTTTCTACCATTATGAACGAGTAGTTGTCTATTACCATGAATTACAATAGATTCTACAAGCTAAACCAAACAATTATACTAACTAGGCATACACTCCCACAATTCTTCTATTTAAGTTTTCTTTTGTTATATTTGTTTATATGAGCTAAGTATATATGAACTAAACATGCATCTCCATTAACTAACCATACTAGGAGTGATCTTCTCTACTAACATACAACATCATTCATGTTTTTCTATATAATTTATATAAAATCTCATGTATTAATTCTACATAGAACTTACTATAATTAATTATACAAGTAACTTCTTCATATACTTTACACTACTATCATATATAGTTTTCTACAAGTGCCTCCTTCCTAATTAAACTACAACTTTTTTTTCTTCACATAATCACTTTAACTATTTATGCATAAACAAACAATTAGTTAATTTATTAAAGAATAAAATATGATTGGGAGTAAGCATACATCATCTACTATTCTTCTATTTAGATTATTCTTTTGGTATGTTTTGCTCCATATGAATAAACTAGATTTGCCCGTGGGCACGTGCCTACGACACGTCTTCAGAACGATACAGCATATGAAAAGCCTTATAAACAGTAAATCAACAATTATGTTGTCAAGTTTGAATAATATGACAATAATTAGTTGTAAATAAAAGTCCATATTTTCATATATATATATATATATATATATATATATATATATATATATATATATATATATATATATATATATATATATATATATGGAGAGAGAGAGAGAGAGAAATAATTAAATAAATAAAGGAATTATTTGGGGGGGGGGATTTGAAATTGAGTTTTGGAGGGGAACTTTTGGGGGGAAATGTGTTTTGTGAGGTTAGATCTGGGCCTTTGATTTTGGGGGATTGAAGGAGAGCCACTTGATAGCTTTCTTTGTGTTTTATTATATAGATATTTACTACTATCAATTAACATCTCAACAAGCACAAACTTCTAACCATTTAAACTATAAAAATAAGTCATGAAAATAAACAAGAGGTAAAGGAAAATACCCACTTTGATTTGTTTGCAAGCTTCAATATATTGGTTGCTTGAAGTTGCTATCATCTCCTCCTTGCTTCCTTGACCTTCACCACTTAGCTTGCTTCTAAAAACTATATATATATATATATATATAGAGAGAGAGAGAGAGAGGATGCCTTGGAAATATTGAAAATGAGAAGGGGGTAATAAGTAGAAAGTAAGCTAGGGTTGAAAGAAGTAGGAAAAGAGCTAGGGTTTTTCTCATACATATGCGTACACTCATATGTATATATACAAAGAGAGAGGGGGGATGGCCGGCCTTCAAAGAGAGAAAGAGAGAGAGAGGTAGTGGAGTGTGGAAGTTGGTGGAAGTGTGTAGGAATGCTTAGGAGTCCTCATTTTTTACATATACTCCCTTAAGCTTTAATTAATTACACTTAACCCCTAAATAACCATGTTGGATTGGGCTTTAAGAAAATAAATGTTGGGCTTTTTAGGCTAACCATATGGATATGCTAAAAAAATTTAAAATCATGGTAATAATAGTGTATAATGAAATATAAATATAAAAAAATAACAATGTATATTTTTTTTATTGTAAGAAAAATATTACATACTAGGGGTATTACATTGGTAGGTTCATGGTTATGACTTATAAAGTTATGATAGATGTAGTTATGATATTGATTATAGTGAATAAGTTTAAGACTAGCCTACTTTTATTTGAACATTTCAGTCATGTAATATTGGTATCGATGTTCTTGCAAACTTGGAATGATCCATTAGTATATTCTGTTTGACATTGGTTTGTATTAATTTTAATTACCACGTTCTTGTTTGTTATTTTTCATGTTCGTATTGAAATGAATATTTTAGTTTACTATATATATATATATATATATATATATATATATATATATATTATTTTTTTAATTATTTTAATTTAGTGTATCCTAACGTACCCGAATCCTAGTTTTTTAGAATTCGCCATATCCGCGTACCAGATACACGTACATGTATCTGTGCATTATAAGCGCAATATCTTCTATAAGGCCACAAATTATCATATATTTTCTTACAGTTTTCACCCAAGTTTAAGTATTCCCCTACTCCTAACTCTACTCTCAATATTTATCAAATCACTCTTTCTAACAGGGGCACTACTAGGTCAACTATGACATGTTCAAACCACCTGATGCAATTCTCTCTTAATTTATCTTGAATAGGGGCTACCTTTACCATATCTTGTATATGCTTGTTTCTAATTCTAATCATTCATGGTTTTACAACACATCAATCTTAGCATCCTCATCCCCGCTACACTCGTATTTTGGACATGTTGTTTATTTGTTGCCCAACACTCTGCTCCATACATCAAAAGTATATATTTTTCACACAAAACATCACTAGCACTTTTCCACCTAAGCCACCATGCTTGGATCCTATGTATAATATCTCCACAAATCTCTCAATCTCTTTGTATAATCAAGCCTAGATATCAGAAACGGCCTCTCTTAGGTATCTCTTGACCATCAAGATTCACTACTTCCTCATTTGTATTTTGCATATCGCTAAAATTACACTCCATATACTTTGTTTAATTGTTCTCATTCTAAAACCTCTGCCTTCCAAAGTTTCTTTCCACAATTTTAAGTTAGCATTGATTCTTGTTGTAGTCACGTCCACTAAGACAATGTCCTCAGCAAAAAACATACACCAAGGCACCTCATCTTGTATTCCTCGCATCAATTCATCCATCGGTAGAGCAAAAAGCCAGGGATTTAAAGTCAAACATTGGTGTAAACCTACTATAATAGAGAATTCACTACTTTCTCATGTGGTTGTTCTAAATCTGGTCATTGTCCATTCATACATATATTGAATCACCTCAATATACCGAATAGTTACTCTTTTGTTATTTAACACCCACCATACTATATCTCCAAGGACTTTATCATATACTTTTTCTAGATAAAATACCGTATGTAAATCTTTCTTATTATTTCTATATTTTTTCATAAGTCTTCTCAGTACATAAATTGCTTCTATTGTTGATCTCTAGACATAAATCCAAACTGATTCTCATACACTATTATTTACAGTCTCAGTCTATGTTTTTATTATATCATAAACGGTGGGTGGAAGCCCCCGCGCTTCATTAAAAAGATTTTAATAAAACAACAACCAAGAAAGAGAAATGATGTTCATGAGTCCCAAAGTGGACCAGGAGCCTCATTCCCCGACAAAAGAGAGAGCCCGCCCCATACAAGTTTGCTCCCTACCCAAAAAAGCAGACTAATTACATCAATTACAACAAGACTCAAATTACAAAGCCTCTGAATCTACCTGATAACTCCCCAAACCCGGCTAATGAGGACATCTATTCTGTTTAGTTTAGTATTTTATTTCAATACCATATTTTTTTGGCAATTATAGCCATAAGTAATTTTTATTTTATGCATTAGAATATTTCTGGAATTTTAGAATATTTTGATAATGTATCAAGATTTGTTTTGAGCCTACATATAGACCTTGAGATTAATAAGAAGTAATGCTATTCTTGATTAAAAAAATTATTGTGTTGAGTTTTGCTCTTTATCTCTCCTTTGTGTGATACAATTGAGATCCAACTTATTAGGATTTGTGATAAATCCTAATAAACTTTCAGGGTTTGTGATAAACTCTAAAACTACCCCCAAATTCTCAAATCCAATACAAATTCCTAACCTTAATTTTCCAAATTAAAAAATCTAACCCTAACCCTATTTACAGCCGCCAACTACCTCTCTCTCTCTCTCCTTCGTTTTTTTCATTTTCCCCTACCTCCCGAAACCCCAGCTCCACTCGCAACCACCACCGCTGCCAAACCCACCTTCGTCGCCCTCCTCGCTGTCGCCTCCACCTTCGACAACCCACCACCAAAGCCTCAGCCGCCAGCCTTCGTTGCCTTCCTCTTCGCCGTCGCACCCATCCCCGAAACCCCTCACCTTCGTCCCCAACCCGCTCGCCCACCGTCCTCAACATCCCCATCGACTTCCCTCCCGAACCTGTCGAGCACCCGCCACAACACCCCGACCACCCTCATCATCGACCACCACTCCAGCACCCTTCGTCGCCCTCACCTACCGACCACAGTCGTAATCCGACCTCCGTAGCCGCCTGTCTTCAGTGTGCTTCCTCTCTGCAACCCCAGTATACTCTTTCCACTTTTAAAATATGTGTTATACTGCCGTATCATCTCTATTATATTATTTGATTTATCTGTCATCCACCAATATTGAGAGTGAGCGTTTCTACTTGTTAATTAGAGTACAAATCAATATTGCATCTTTTACTTGCTAAGAACGCTTAGAGATATAATTATTGATTGTTAGAACTGAATTGTCAATTGGGCCTGTTAAACATAATTCAATTCTTGAAAATCTATCGAACCGATTAACTGTTATAATTTCTAACTTGATCCGCATTACATGTTGGTAAAATTAATCCTTTAAGATTCTTGGAAATTCTCTAGTTAGGATTACGTTTTACATCATTTTGGTATCAGAGCCAGGTTCTCAAAACCCTAGTTTTTGCATCATTTAGGCATTATCTTTGCATTCATTTAGAATCATTTAGTCTTTTTATTATTATTTTTTCCTTTCATTGTTAAGATCACTTCAGATTTTATTTGGAAAAAAAAAACCTAATTGCACTTAGGACACGTTTTCCCAAATTTTACACATGACCCTTACCAAATTAGGAACCTTAGAATTCTGCGAACCCCTCCCCAAATTGAAAGGGACAACTCTGATATTTTCGCTACCCTAACTGCCATTCAAGCAACTATTGCCAATATCAATCAAAGGCTTGAGAAAGTGGAATTAAATCAAACTGTTGTCCCTGAGCTTCATGCTAATCGTCAGATCCCAATTTTTTTAATACATTTTTTGCAACTTTTGGACACAATTATATTTAGATAAATGCATAGGATCCTGAAATAATTTCAAAAGTTTGTTGTTTCAATTATGCTCAAACACAAAACAAGTCTACACAAAGATTTGATAGTTAGATTATTATTTCTTTTCTCCAATATACTCATAATTATAATATATTCTTATAATTCTATGAAATTGTTTAAATATTTGCATTTTAACAAGAAAATATTTTTATATCTATAAATATATGTAAATTATTTTATATTTAACGTACCCACCAATGCACCCGTATCCTACTTTTTTGTAAAATCACATATCCCCGTACCCGTGTCGTGTCGTACCCGTATCCGTGCTTCATAGCCCTCACCTACCGACCACAGTCGCAATCCGACCTCCGTAGCCGCCTCTCTTCACTGTGCTTCCTCTCTGCAACCCCGGTATACTCTTTCCACTTTTTAAATATTTGTGCTGTACTGCCGTATCATCTCTATTATATTATTTGATTTATCTGTCATCCACCAATATTGAGAGTGAACGTTTCCACTTTCTAATTAGAGTACAAATCAATATTGCATCTTCGTTTCTACTTTCTAATTAGAGTACAAATCAATATTGCATCTTTTACTTACTAAGAACGCTTAGAGATATAATTATTGATTGTTAGAACTGAATTGTCAATTGGGCCTGTTAAACATAATTCAATTCTTGAAAATCCATCGAACCGATTAACTGTTTTAATTTCTAACTTGATCCGCATTACATGTTGGTAAAATTAATCCTTTAAGATTCTTGGAAATTCTCTATTTAGGATTACGTTTTACGTCACCGGCTTTTTGTGTTGCACTCTCCGTATGCCGCTCACTCCTCCCGAGCTCCCCCTCCTCCCTCCTCGGACTCCACTTCTAAAGTCGAATTGTTGATATCAGCGTAGATTTCCTTCATTTTCTTTGTTTGCTCCGGCTCTGCCAGTCGAGACCAAAATATAGAATTAGCAATAATCTTAAATAACAGCTGTTGATGCATGATGTGTCTGTGAGTCGGTCTAAAGATTCTACTATTCCATTCTAACCATAACTCCCAACATATAGCTGCTACCCCAATACCCCAAATTTCATTGTACCCTTTGTTAACATTAATGTCCCCCCAGGTTCCCCAGACGTCCTGGACCGTCTGTGGTAAAGACCTGGTAATCTGGAATCTCTATATCAGATCTAGCCATAACGGCCTAGCATATCTGCACAAGACGAGAAGGTGATCTACCGTTTCACTGTCCGTGTTGCACATAACACAGTCACCTGGATCTAACCACTTTCGCTTTGCCAAGTTGCCCCTGGTTAGGGTTGCGTTCCTAAATGCCAACCAATTGAATGCTCGAATCTTAAGTGATACTTTCACCCTCCAAATAGGGTAACAAGTCCTAACCCCCCCATCGTTGAGCCATTTGTACATAGATTTAACCGAGAAGACCCCGCCTTTCTCAGCTGTCCAACTCATCCTGTCTTCATGTTCATCCCCGATAAACTTCCAATCATTTAGGTGCAAAATTAGGTCTTGTTTTTGCCTTCTCGCTTCCCTACTAATCCTCCCCGAAACCCTCGGTCTCCATTCTTCGTTTCTCCATTGTCTAGCGACCTAGTCGTTCTTATCTGTAGCAAATTTGTAAATCTCCGTGAATTTTCTCTTCAAGTTAATAGGCCCGCACAATTTATCTTTCAGAAGGCAATTGTTTTTCCATGCCCAATGGAGAAGTTAACTCCCGCAAGGAAAATGTCCTTAGTGCGCGTTGCCCCCCGCCAAAACCCTCACATGGACGCAATATTCTTCTGTTTCCGGTGTATACACCCATCCCTGATGTAAGTCGTCTTAATAAGCACTGACCATCTTACTTTAGGTTTTATTTTGAACCTCCACCACCACTTACACAGAAGAGCATGATTCATTTGTCTAATATTGATAATGCCCAACCCTCCAATTCTAATTAGTATTTTATTAGTTTAGTATTTTATTTCAGTATTTTATTAGTACCAATTCTAATTAGTTTAGTATTTTATTTCAGTACAATATTTATTTTTGGCAATTATAACCATATATAATCTTTCTTTTATGCATTAGAATATTTTTGAGATTTTGAGAATATTTTAAGATTTGTATCAAGATTTGTTTTGAGCCTATACATAGGTCTTGAGATTAATGAGAAAGATATGCTATTCTTGATTAAAAAATTATTGTGTTGAGTTTTGCTCTTCATCTCACCTTTGTGTGATACAATTGAGATTTAACTTATTAGGGTATGTGATAAATCCTAATAAAATTTTATGGTTGTGATAAACTCTAAAATCTATCCCCAAATCCAATACAAATTCCTAAATCCTAACCCTAATCCCCAAATTAACCCACCCTAATTAATCCCTACCCTCCTTCCTCTTCTCTGGATCCCGCAACCCCAAAACCCACGACCCCGCTCGACCTCCAACATCATCAACACCATCCCCACCGTCGACCTCCGTCACCATCCCCAAGATCCACCACCGTCTTCCCCTTCCTCTCCACCTCTACCTCCCGACGCCCTCTCCGCCGAAACTCCAAAAACCCCTCACTGTTCATCTTCTCCGGTGCCATCACCAGCGAAGTCCCTCCTCTTCGCTGTCCGCCGCCACCTGCAGCTCCGTCGATGGCCCTGTACCGCCACCAACAGCCCCCGAGCTCCTTGGGGACGATCCTTCTATCCGATCTCGGTGAGATTTTTCCACTTTTCCAATATTTGTCTTATACTACCTTATCATCTCTATTATATTACTTAATTTATCTGTCGTCCACAAATATTAAGAGTGGGCATTTCTACTTACTAATTAGAGTACCAATCAATATTGCATCTTTTACTTGCTAGAACGCTTAGAGATATAATTATTGATTGTTAGACCTGAATCGTTAATTGGGCTTGTTAAACTTAATTCAATTCTTGAAAATCCATCAAACCGATTAACTGTTTTAATTTCTAACTTGATCCGCATTACATGTTGGTAAAATTAATCCTTTAAAATTCTTGAAAATTCTCTATTTAGGACCCTAGTTCTTGCATCATTTAGGCATCAATTTCTGCATTCATTTAGGATCGTGTAGTCTCTTATTTTTCTTTCTCTATTTAGATCATTTCATATTCATTTTTTTTAAAAAGTACACACACGACCCCTAGTTTTCCCCTTTTGGTGAATGCATCTTCGCAGCACCATCACAGATCCTGAAGAGCCTTTCTTAGTCCTCCCAAATCACCCAATTAGGAACCCTAGACTTACCCGACCTGAAATGGACAACTCTGATATCTCCGCTACCCTAGCTGCCATTCAAGCAACTCTTGCCAATATCAATCAGAGGCTTGAGAAAGTGGAATTAAAACAAACCGTTATCCCTGGGCTTCATGCCAATCGTCAGATCCCTCAAGGAAATGTTCGTGACGATCGACGTCAAGAACGAGACCCTGACGAACAATATAAGAAGAACGTTCAGGCTGACGTTCCCTATTTTGAAGGCCACATGGAACCCTAAGCCTATCTTGATTGGATCCGTACGATGGACAACTACTTTGTGTGGTTTGACATGAGCGAAGCCCTGAAAGTTAAATTTGCCACGATGAAATTGACTGGAAAAGCTCAACACTGGACCAATCTTGAACATGCCCGCAGAGGTCGAGGCCTGACACCCATATCCACTTGGGAAGCCATGAAAGAGAAGCTCACTGAGAGATATGTACCGTTATCATTCCACACCTGATTGCTAGATTCGTGGAACCAACTTTATCAAGGAAGTAAATCCACACAAGAATATGTTGATAAGTTTGATGAGTTCCTTATTCGATGCAATGCTTTAGGTAAAGAGAGTGAAGAACAAACTCTCTCTAGATTCAGAGCTGGACTACGAGCTGACCTCAGGAACGAGCTAATTCATAGAAATGTGGACTCACTAGCGGCAACCTACGCTCTAGTCCTCGATATGGATTTCCTTAAAGCAAGTTCCCATTACAAGTCTAGAGATTCGATGGATCATTCCTCTAGAATGAATCCTCCTGACCCCTTTAGACCTGAGCACTCCTCTCCTCAGTACCCTAACAAGTCTTACCTAAACAAACATACTTCAAATTCCTATTCACATAGAAATGACAACTTGGGTAAGAACACTGAAAGAAACTATTCTAAGATTGATCATCTCACTAAGTGCTATAAATATAAGGGATATGGCCATGTTGCTGGCAACTGTCCCAGCCCAAGTAGGATCAATATAGTAGAGGTGATATAAAACTAACCCTAAATAGATAATTTTCAAGAATCTTAAAGGATTAATTTTACCAACATGTAATGCATATCAAAGTTAGAATTTTAAACAATTAATCGGTTTGATGGATTTTCAAGAATTGAATTAAGTTTAACAAGCCCAATTAATAATTCAGTTCTAACAATCAATAATTAAATTTCTAAGCGTTCTTAGCAAGTAAAAGATTCAATACTGATTTGTACTCTAATTAGACAAGTGGAACGCTCAATCTTAATATTTGTGGTCGACAGTTAAATTAAATAATATAATAGAGATAATAAAGTAGTATAACATAAATATTTGAGAATTGGAAAGAGTATACCGAGGGTTCGAAGAACTCAGCGTAGATCTCGGCTTGAACAGCAACGCAGAACACAGCACATCAGCAACAACAGCAAGAGAGAGACAGTAGCAATCCAGTCAGCAAGGGCGATGGGTGCAGTAGGGCGAGGTGCAACTAGGGTTTCGATCGGAGGTGGAATCAGGAGGTGGAAGTGGGGGGTCGAAGACTGAAAATTGGCGAGGAAGGAGGGTGGATTGGAGGGTGGAGTTTGGTGGGGGTTTCGGAGTGAGGTCGACGGCGGGGTGAGGGAAGGAGGGGCTTATTTGTGGGGGTGGCTGTGGAACGACGACGGGATGGGGAGGTGGATTCGGGGGTGCTGTCGAGGTCGCGAGGTGGGGCTATGGCGGCGACGGGTAGAAGGTGAGGGATTGAGATAGGGACGGGGAGATGGTTTCGGCTGGAGGAGGGGATGGGTTCGAGGATGGGGTCGATGGCGAAAGGGATGACTGTGGTGGTTGTAGGTGTCGACGAGGGTGGGGGTGAGCAGATGGTGGTCGGCAAGGTGGAAGAGGAAGAGGAGAAAGGGGATTGGGTTTAATTTGATTTGGGGATTAGGGTTTAGAATTTTAATTTGGGGATTAGGGTTGGGAATTGAAGTGGATTTGGGAATTTGGGGTAGTTTTAGAGTTTATCACAAATCCTAAAATTTTATTAGGATTTATCACAAACCCTAATAAATTGGCTCTCAATTGTATTACACAAAGGAGAAGATGAAGAGTAAAACTCAACACAATAATTTTTTTAATCAATAATAACATATCTTTCTCATTAATCTCATGGCCTATATATAGGCTCAAAACAAATCAAGATACAAATCTCAAAATATTCTCAAAATCTAAAAAATATAAAAAAGATTACATATGGCTATAACTGCCAAAAACAAATATGGTACTGACATAAAATACTAAACTAAACAGAATAGATGTCCTCATCAAAAGGGTACCGCAGCAATCGCTGATGAGCCCGATAATGAGTTTACCTATAAACCTAATATAAGTGATGACTTTGATGAAAAAGAGAATGACCAGTCTCTCAATTGTATTCAGTCTGTCCAGTCACCTCCATTGAGTGTACCTGAGTTACCCATCCTTTCCCAAGTCACTTGGCAGCCTATAGATTTTATCCATGTGTTAGAACATCCTAGAGTCACAGAGTCTGCACCTACATTTGCATATCACATTCATGACTTGTATAGAGAAATTTTCAAGAAACTTAATGAGAATAATTTTAACTATAAGTTAATAGCATATAGTAGAAGGAAATTTATAACTTTTGATATCGGTGACAAAGTGATGATTCGGATTCATTCGGAACGGTTTCCAGTTGGATCCGTTAAGAACTTAAACATACGTGCTGCAGGCCCATTTAAGATTCTATATACAATCAATGATAATACCTATATCATTGACCTTCCTGAAGGTTTTGGCATAAGTAAGACTTTCAATATTGAGGATCTAGTACTCTATGAAGGCTCAAAATTCAACCTTAGAAATTTTCTTATAAATGAGCCTACCCTGCAACCTAATAGTGAGATTCCCACATTTACCCCTCTACCTAATACTATTCACCTACCGACAGAAGAATTGAATAATATTTTAGATGATCAGATAATCTCTACAAGAGATGGTGGTATGCACAAGTATTTGGTGAGGTGGAAGAACAAGCCGAAGTTGGATGGCACTTGCAGTGATCGTGAGGAGCTCCCGCAACTGGATCCAAATCTTTTGGAGCACCATGACAGGATCATTTGTTTTGACTCGACTGGGTCGAGCTCTCTCCCACCCGGAGAGAATGATGAGGACATCAATTCTAATTAGTTTAGTATTTTATTTCAGTACCATATTTGTTTTTGGCAATTATAGCCATATATAATCTTTTTTTATGCATTAGAATATTTTTGAGATTTTGAGAATATTTTGAGATTTGTATCAAGATTTGTTTTGAGGCTATATATAAGCCTTGAGATTAATGAGAAAGATATGCTATTCTTGATTAAAAAAATTATTGTGTTGAGTTTTGCTCTTCATCTCTCTTTTATGTGATACAATTGAGATCCAACTTATTAGGGTTTGTGATAAATCCTAATAAAATTTTAGGGTTTGTGATAAACTCTAAAATTTATCCCCAAATCCAATACAAATTCCTAAACCCTAACCCTAATCCCCAAATTAACCCACCCTAATTAATCCCTGCCCTCCTTCCTCTTCTCTAGATCCTGCAACCCCAAAACTCACGACCCCGCTCGACCTCCAACATCGTCAGAACCATCCCCACCGTCGACCTTCGTCACCATCCCCAAGATCCATCACCAGCGAAGTCCCTTCTCTTCGCTGTCTGCCGCCACCTGCAGCTCTGTCGACGGCCCTGTACCGCCACCAACAGCCCCCGAGCTCCTTGGGGACGATCCTTCTATCCGATCCCGGTGAGATCTTTCCACTTTTCCAATATTTGTCTTATACTGCTTTATCATCTCTATTATATTATTTAATTTATCTGTCGTCCACAAATATTGAAAGTGAGCATTTCTACTTGCTAATTAGAGTACCAATCAATATTGCATCTTTTACTTGCTAGAACTTTTAGAGATATAATTATTGATTATTAGACCTGAATCGTTAATTGGACTTGTTAAACTTAATTCAATTCTTGAAAATTCATCAAACCGATTAACTGTTTTAATTTCTAGCTTGATCCGCATTACATGTTGGTAAAATTAATCCTTTAAAATTCTTGGAAATTCTCTATTTAGGATTACGTTTTACATCACGACCCCCACTTGATACGCAAGTAGCCTTTTCTGTCCTCCCAGGCCCAGTGCCACAGGAATCGCCGTCTTAGTCTATCAATTTTCTTGATAACCCAACCCAGTATCTCAAAAAATGATAAGTAGTATAATGGGATAGAGCTGACTACCGAGTTAAGCAAAATTAGGCGCCCATCGAAGGAGAGCATTTTACCTTTCCACCCCTCTAGTCTGTTTTCAATTTTCTCGATCAACTCATTCCAATCTACCCTCCGAATTTTGCCACTCCCAATAGGAAGGCCCAGATACCTAATTGGTAGTTTTTGAATTCGGCAATTTAGAATACCTGCAACTTCGTTTCCAGTCTCCCCCGTATCTCCCAACAAGGTAATAGTGCTTTTATGGAAGTTCACTTTCAAACCCGACCAATCTTCAAAAAGGTGTAACCCTCACTTAAGAAGTGTGGCCTGTGCAATGTCACACTCTCCGAATATCAAAGCGTCGTCCGCATATTGAATGTTCATCACCGCAGATACCCCCTCCTCATTCCTAAGCCATTGATAACTCCCTTTTCTCTGTAGGTATGAAGCATTTTGTGTAATCCATCCGCCACCATAGTTAACAGCAGCAGTGATAGAGGATCCCCCTATCTAAATCCTTTCCTACACCTGATTTTCTTGCATGGGTTTTCATTGACTACCACACTCACTTTTGCCGTATTAAGCCGTGTCGATCCACCCAATCCACTTGGCCCCAAACCCTTTCCTGCTCAGAATCTCCAGTAGACATTTCCATTCGACCTTGTCGTAGGCCTTTTCGAAGTCAAGTTTTAGCAGAAACCCAGCCTTCTTCCGTCGTTTGGTATCCTATATAACCTCCTGGACTAACGCCACCCCATCTAGAATATCTCTCCCCGCAATAAATCTGGTTTGATACTCTTCCACAATGTCCCCGGTGATTCCTCTAAGTCTATTTGCCAAGACTTTTATGATAATCTTAACTGAACAATTAAGCAGACTAATAGGCATGTAATCCCTAATTTCTGTAGCCACCTTTTTCTTCAGGATTAGACATACATTGACGTAGTTTAATCTACCCAAATCTAATGTTCCCCTATAAAACGCCATCATAACATCCATAATGTCCTTCTTGACAATATCCCAAAGCTGCTTGTAGAAGAAATCATGGAACCCATTTGGTCCTAGCGCTTTATCCTGACCCATCCCCCAGACAGCTGTCTTAACCTCTTCCATGGTAAATGGATTTTGCAGCGCTGCAACTCGTTCCCGCATGTCTCCCCGTAATTCGTTCCAAAGATCTTCTGTAACACCCTAGATTTGATTTATGAGATTTTGTGATCTTACGTGTTTTGCACGTATAATTTCATTTGTATAATTTCTCGTATAAAATATATTTCTTATATAGTATATGTTCCTCTTTATTTTTCCAAAAAAATATTTTCTTTTAAAGCCTAATTAAAATCTAAGCCCAAATTGTCTTTTAAGCCCACTCTATTAATTAATTAATTTAATGATTTAAACCCATAGTTAAATTGGCCCATTAGTGAGCCCATTTAACTTATTCCTCTTTTAAAACAATCCAACTTGTAGTGTAGACTCTTTCATGAACAATTAAATTTTTATTCACATGTACACTTGTAAGGAGGGGGTACTAGTTGGCACGTGCAAGCACTAGGGTGTGCATTGCACACTTTCCCTCATAGGCCGGATTGTAAATGGAGTGGGAGTGATGGAAGTGATGGAGAGGTGGTTGTTCATCATGGGTAGTTTTCATAACTCCCTAGTTCATCTAGACCATTGATCTCTAACCATTTGATCACATCCTAGCCCTACATTTACCCTAAAATTTTGTATAAATACCCCCCCCTATACTCTTCATTCTCACACTTAGAATTTTTGAAAGAAAAGAATAGAAAGAGAAGTAATTTTAGTGAGGCAAAAGATTGAGGAGTTGTGAGATTGTGTGCTATTGTGTTCTGCATCCAAGGAGGAGGCCGGCATTTTCAAGGATCAAGAAGAGGGAGGCTCGGGTTGCTTGCATCACTAGGAGGAGAAGCAAATTTGGTGGCTTGATCTAGGAGGAGAAGGCTTCGCTCGATCGTTGTAGGAGATCATTAGGAGTTTGGTTTTTTCTCTCCATCAAAGGTGGGTGATTCTCTTACACTTCTAATTAGGTTCATGCTAGAGTATGGTTGATGCATTTGAAAAGAAACATAGTTATTCTAGCCATATATTATAAGAATGAGACAAATTAGAATGCTTGATTGTGTGTGAAAAGAATGATAATTAGTTGCAAATTTTGATAGTTAGTTTAATATTGACCATGCTACCATGCTTTAATTGATGATTTGTGCTATACTAAGCAGACATGATTGTATGCTTAATTGGATCGAAATGATAATCACGCTTAGTGGTGAATTTGCTATCTCAATTGTTAATAATGAGAAAAGAGGAATTTTGTTACTAAAATGATTAAGCAATAATAATATTCATAATAAGAAAGAAATATGAGAAGTTTGAATACAAATTTACAAAAGAAACGACATTTGTTTGTACATTTTTGAAATTGTAGACAAAATTGTATTCAAAGAGGAAAGTGACGTTTTTTGTAAAAAATCAAGATTTAATTTACTGATATGTTAGAAATGTATAAAAGTTGTATTCTGGAAATTTTGAATGAAAGTGGAGAAGAAACGAAATTAAAATTAGTTATTTTCATAAAAACTCGAATGAACCGAAACTAGGATCAAACCCCCTAAAAACTCAACTCGTATCAGTTTAGCCACTTAGCCTAATTGGTTAGTGGGTGTGCTTGGGCGCGCTTACTATAGCGTGGGTCTGGCCTTGGTCTCGGGTTCGAAACCGAACAAGAGACATTTGTTTTTATTTTTTTGGAGAAATCCAAACTCGGGAAAATGGACCCATATGAATTCGAGCCATCCCTGTGATGTGGTTGCGCTCTGTCCACTTTGGTTAGCGCGTGTGCTGGCTTTGTCTGTGGTCGCTGGTTCGATTCCTGAACTCAGCAAATTAAAAAGTTTTGGATTTTTTTAATGTTTTGTGATTTTTGTGACTTTAAAAATTCGGGGAAAATCCGATAATCGTTATAAAAATATATAGACTTCATGAAAAATATTTGTACACTATTTCGACTTAAATTAAATAGTGTGAGAGGAAAAATTGAGTAGAACCTTGTAAAATCGATATTTTGCATAAGTATAAGAACAAAAGTGATTTTTTGAGTTATACTAGATTTATAAGAGGGGTAAAAAGAACTTGAAGTGTGTTCATTATGGATTTTGTTATTATTTTGGGTAATGTATGCATTGAAAGTTAAATGAGAAATATGATTTTAATTTTTGGAGGAAAAGAAATAATAGTACGAAAACTAAGTGGAATTATTGAGACTTATTTGTTTGAATGAGAATGTTATAAATTGAAATTGAACATTGAATTATGGAAAGGAGATGGATATTTATTTGAACTATGAAAAGACTATATGAGTATGAGAACTCAATTTTTGTGATTATGAATTGAAATTGAGAACTAAAGTGTAGCTAAGCCTCATACCGGCATCAAAAAGAAATATGTTGAAATGAGATTTGAAATAAAATGACCAAGATTTGGGTCATGTGATATAAATGGTTAAGACCGGTATAGTGGAAGGGCTAACTCTAGAGAATTGATTTTGTTCATGATTCAAATAACTAAGGACTAGATATATAGTGAAGACGTGATGAAAATAAGAGAAAAATGCGAGTATGAGGGCCTCGAAGCTACGGTGTGAGAATATTCACAGGCTGTCTTCACGATGCGTCGTGACATGACGTGGATATGTCTCCAAAAGTCTGTACCGCAGGCGACGCTCGCAGGGTGTTTGGTAACTGCGGGTGGTGTCATGTTCCATGACGGAGGCTGAATTGTCCATAGGTTCTTCACGATGCGTCGTTACATGATGTGGGATTCTCCTCCAGGCTGTCTGGACATAAGCTCGTAACTCATAGAACATCTAGGATCCTTATCGTAGTTACAATAGTAGTTTAAGTCATGGTGAGGGATTGAACCCTACAAGATGAAGAACGGTTAAGGGCTTGCCCTCAGGCCTATGTAGTTGGGATGCATAGAATCTGAACAAGTGCGCATTAGTGTCATCTAATATAAATAACTGCATTAAGAACTAAGTGCACCGCACAACACGACATCAATAGGACAGCCCCTTGTAGTTCTGTTTGTGATCAAGTTTGTGGTTTGTTTAAGTATTTGAGAATCGTTATACTATTTTCGGCATAGAGAGGATAGCCGTGTATAATATTTCGTCGGTTGTAAGCAACTGATGCGCCCACAGTTTCTATGCAGGATAAAGTGGTTAACAAGACTAAAGAATGCATGCTAATTAAAGAATGATTCAAGTGTTGTACATTTCAATTTATGTAAATTGTTGTAATTTGCTTCCGCTATAAATATGTAATGTAATTGTAAACTCTGATGTGTAACACCCTGAATTCCAAAATACAACTGAATTCGAAGTTCCACTGGATCTTTACACTTTTTTCGTACAATTTTATAAGGAAATAAAAACATTTCTTACATCAGAGTTACATTATATCTTTATATTATTACAGCGGAAGCAATTTTACAATAATTACATGAAACAACATTTAAATCAATCTTTGAGCAGCATGTATACTTCAATTTGTCAAGCATCTTTACCCTGCATGTAAAACTGTAGGCGCGTCAGTTCATTCACTGACGAAATATTATACACAGTCATCCTCTCTATGCCGGAAACAGTATAACGATTCTCAATACTTAACAAACCACAAACTTGTTCACAAATAAAGCTAAAGGGACTATCCGATTAATGTCGTGTTGTAAATGTACACTTAGTCCTTAATGCAGTTGTTATGTTATAATGCGACTTGTTCGAATTCTATGCATCCCATACTACATAGGTCCGAGGGCAAGCCCTTAATCGTACTTCATCTTATAGGGTTCAATCCCTTGCCATGACTTAAACTACTACGGTAACTACGGTAAGTATCCTAGATATTCTATGATCTACGAGCCCATGTCCATAATGACGCATCAAGCAGGCAAACTATGGACAATTCAACCTCCGTCAAGGAACGATGGCACCACCCGCAGTCACCAAACACCCCACAAGCATCGCCACCGGGACGATAATTCTGGAGTAGTGCTCATGCCATGTCATGACGCATCAAGCAGGCAGTCTATGAATCACTCTTACACCGCCAATCCGATGGCCCCCATACTTGTGTTTTTCTCTCACTTTCATCACGTCACCACTATGTGTCTAAATCCTTAGTTTATTTGAATCATGAATAAAATCAACCCCTAGAGTTAGCTCTTTCCTCTATACCGGTCTCAATCAACAACATGACCAACTTGATTTTTTCATCTCAATTATTCATCTCAAAAAATATAATATAATTCATTCACTTGCCGGTAATAGGACTTAGCCACCCTCTAGTTCAAAATTTCATTTCATGTCCATAGCATTTGTGTATTCATATTCATAAAACCTTTCATAATTCATCAGGATATTTCATTTCACTTTCCTATACAATTTCACGCAAAAGACAAATAAAGTTCACTTTTCTAATTTGTCACATTCAATCTTCATTCTTTCCATTATCAAAACTCTTTTTCAAACTCTTTCAAATAGTATATTTATTTTTATCAAGAGACAATTTAAAACCTGAGAAATCAAAATAGTCTGAACAGTCGACTATTGAAGTATAGTCGGTCGACTGTTCAGCGAGGATTTAGAAAACTCTAAAAATGTAAATAGTCGGAACAGCCGACTGTTAAGACTTGGCCAGTCGGCTGTACTGTAAAGATTTAAAAGCTCGAAAACAAAAGGATCAGGGCAGTCGACTGTTAACAAGATTAGTCGGCTGTTCTACGATGTTTTAAGACTTGAAAATAAAATGGACGGGGCAGTCGACTATTAAACTTGTACGGTAGACTGTTCTGCGAGAATTACAAATCGAAAGTTGGAATCATTTCCTCTTTCTTTTTAATTAACACACAAAAATTTGGTTTAGATTACAATATATTCATTTCCCCGAAAACTAACACACAGCTTTAGAATTTATTTAACATCAATCACAACATGCATAATTTACTAACTAATATTTGGCAAAATTTAAAAAAACGTCACAATAGTTTGGCGGTGTTTAAAAAAACGTCACAAAACTTTGACTTTTTAAAAAAACCGCACAAAGTTTAAGTCTCAACTCACAGAGTTATCCAACCGTTAACTGGGATGATAGTTATGTGATGTTTTTTTAAAACAAATGGGAACTTTTGTGATGTTTTTTTAAACAGAATAATAGTTTTGTGTTGTTTTTTTAAACAAAACAATAGTTTTGTGATGTTTTTTTAAACATTACGTATAACCCAGTTAACGGTTGGATAACTCCGTGAGTTGAGAGTTAAACTTTGTGCGGTTTTTTTAAAAATTCAAAGTTTTGTGACCTTTTTTTAAACAGCGCCAAACTATTGTGACGTTTTTTTAAATTTTGCCATCTTAATAATATAGAGATTCTTACGATTAGTATTTTCCACACGAACACAACTTCTAAAAATTTGCACTTTTCCCATAACCACAATTCTTCTACATGGATAAACATTTATTCTAATTTAGCATGCTAGATCAATATCGAAATATCACAACATCAATCATATCATTCAATTAAGTTTACCCATTTATTTCATGCAATTTCACTTGTGTTCCATTTTCACTTTAATCATCGTATTAGCAAAGAACAATATTTTCACTTATTTATTTTTGCATGATTAGCACAAAACCTAGCATGGTATCTAGATTAGAAGTCATGAGAAACACCCACCTATTTGAAGAAACAAAGAAAGAACTCCTATAAATCTCCTTGAACAAAGAGCGATCCTTCTCCTCCTAGATCGAGCCGCAATTTGCCTTCGCCTCCTTGTGCTTGATGGAACTCGAGCACTCCTTCTTGTCAATTTGGCCGGCCTCCAAAGATGCACACACACTAGCACACCTCAATCTCTCTCTAACTCTCAATCTTTTACTCTCTAGTATAGATCTCTCTTATATAAAAAAATAGGTGCAAGAGTAACTTAGGAAAAGGGGGGTATTTATACAAGATTTTAGGTGGATTGAATGGCTAGGATTAGATCAACTAGTTAGACATTAAGAGCTAGGATTAGTTTGGAAGTTGCCATAACCACCCATGAATGAGTTCACCACCTCACCACTACTCCCATCTCTCCCTCTCTCTTGATTCCATCCAGCCACTCCCGAGGGTGTGTTTTGCACTCTTGTGCATGCACGTGCAAGTGCTAAGCAAACTAGCACCCCTACAAAATTTTGTTCATGCACTTATAGTTAATTGTTTATTTAATTAGTCTATCACACAAGTTGGGTTAATTAAAAGAGAATTTAAACTAAATGGACTTACTATTGGGCCAAAAGACTATGGGCTCAAATAATTAAAATAATTTATTAATACAGTGGGCTAAAAGACAATTTTGGGTTTTAGATTTAATTAGGCTTTAAAAGAAAATAATTTTTTGGAAAATTAAGGGAGAACAAATACTATAAAAATATTTTATACAAAAAATTATACAAATAAAATCATACGTGCAAAACACGTAAAATCACGAAAATATCTCATAAATGAAAACTAGGGTGTTACATGATGTAACAAAAAAAATTTATTTCCTTGTAAAATTGTACGAAAGAAGTGTAAAGATCCTGTGGAACTTTGAATTCAGTCTATTTTGGAATTCGGGGTGTTACATCTTCTGTGGACTCGCACTGTCCATGCCTGTTCTGCCCAAATAGTTGCCTGTATGTGTCATGAACATGTTTTGATATCTGTGTTTCATCTGACACAGTACTTCCTTCATATCTAAGGAGTGGATAAGGTTGTTCCTCCGTCACATGCTAGCGACCTTATGGAAGTAACTGGTATTTGCATCCCCTTCTGACAGCCATTTAACCCTCGACCTTTGGCGCCACATGATTTCCTCCCTGTTATAGGTTTCCAGGATTTTTTTCCTACATGACATTAGTCTATGAAACTGGTTGTCATCCGATGTGTCTGCCTCCTCCTTCTTTTCTAGCTCCTCGATCTCTTTCAAAATGGACTCCTTCCTTTTTATGATGTTCCCAAATGTTTCTTTGTTCCATTTTCTAAGCCTTCTTAGTCTAGCGAGCTTCCTAACCAACCTAGTAGCTGGTTCTGTTTGAGTGACTTCCCCTTCCCAACTAGTCTTGACGAGCTGGTGACAATCCTTATTGGTCAACCACATTTTCTCAAAGCGGAAGACCTTCGTTCTCTTTTCCTTCTTCACCACTGCTAATAATGATGGGGACATGATCAAATGTGTTGCGGATGCACGTTCTCGCTGTGGACCATGGGAACTTTGTTTCCCAATCAGTGGAAACCAAGATTCAGTCCAGTTTAGCCAGAATTGGTACCCGTCGGCGATTAGACCAGGTAAAGCTACGATCGTTAACAGGAATTTCCATCAACATCAAAGATGAAATGACCTGACTGAATTTCCTTTTGTCATTTCTGTTACCCACCCCACCTCTTCTTTCATGCGAGTGTCTAACAATATTGAAGTCCCCCTTACCACCTATGGTAGATTCCACCTACACCTGATGTAGGTTAATTCATCCCAGAACTTCTGTCTGAGGTTCCTCTCATTTGGGCAATATACCGTCGTGATCATCTGCTTCCAATTGTCTCTTCTCCTAAGAACAACCACCGTTATTGTGATCTGACCTATCCATTCCTCCAGTAAGTCAAAATTACTGGTATTGACCCCTACCATAATCCCCCTGATGCTCCTATAGCATCCCTAACCCTCCATTTCTTAATATGATTTAGCCTAATTCCCCTAATTAACCTGTATGTTGGTTGAGACAACTTTGTCTCCTCCAGGCAGACCACGTCAATGTTATTAATCTTAATGACCTCCCCAACCATCCTACGCTTGGCCGAATTGCCAAGCCCTCTCACGTTTCAGAATAGGGCGTTAAACATTAAAACTAGTTTTCCCCCCTCCTCATGTTGTGTTGACCCAACTCTACCAGGTTACGTAAGACACAATCCTGTTTAGACTCTGCCCCCAAAACCCGAGTACCTTAACAATGTTTTCCAACTCCCTATCCCGAAATTCCTCAATAATGTATGTGTGTGCATTATGACAGTGATGCGAATTAATTCCATAAACATTAGCAAGCTGAATTAACATAGCATCAGGAATTAAACCGAATATAGATATATGCGATTGAGTACCTGCAATGTTCTCGTAGCTTTTTCGCTTTCCCACCCTTTGATATATTTCTTTGACCATCATCGGCTTCTCCCCCTTTTTCCACTGTCTACCACTTCACCTGAATCCCTCCTTAGCTTTACCAGTTTGTTCAATCACTCTTTTCCAAAGTTTCATCGTATGGCTCATTAATGTAATGTCTCAGTAGTTTGAGCAACTTTGTATATCTCCTTTATTTTTATATATAGATACTAAAATACTCTTCTTTCATTCATCGGACATCTTTTTGGTCCTCAAAATCTTATTAAATAATATTGTTAGCCAACTCAATACTACATTCCTAAGACACTTCCAAAGTTCAATGGGTATATCATCCGTTTCTAAAGCTTTTCCTATTTTCATAATTCCTAGAGCATTTCGACCCTCCGAGTTTCTAATTCTACGGAAAAACATATGTTCTCGACTTTCCCTCAATTCTTCTATATTTAAGACTAGGTTTGCCCGTTGATACGTGCCTACGGCACGTCTTCAGAACGGTACACCTTATTTGATTATATAAAACAGTTTTGGAGGTCCAACAAATTAATTGAAGTAGCAAACATATTATATGAGAAACTTTGGGGGTCCAGCAAAAAACATATTATATGATTTTTTTTCTGAATTATTTTTAAAATTTTTAAAGTTTTAATTTTTTTAATTTTTTAATTTTTTAAAATTTTTTAATTTTTTAAAATTTTTGATTTTTTTAAAATTTTTAAATTTTTTATTTTCTTAATTTTTTGAATAGAAGAGGGAGGGAAAGAGAGAGAGAAAATTAAATAAATATAAGAGTTGTTTTGGGTGGGGGTTTTGAATTTGAGTTTTGGGGAGAAACTTTTGGGGGAAAAATATGTTTTGTAAGGTTAGATCTGGACCTTTGATTTTTAAGGGGATTGAAGGAGAGCCACTTGATAGCTTTCTTTGTGTTTTATTATATAGATATCCACAATATTTTTATTTAAAACTTCTCAAAGTTTCGATATTTTTTCTTAATTTCCTCGTCTTTTACTATGAATCTTGAATCTTTGCTCTTAATATACCTAATTGTATTCAAATCTTTTGTGTGGGTCCAAAACTCTTTCTAACAGGGACACTAATGTTTAAGACTAATCTTCTAAATAAGATGGGCATCATTCGTTTGACTAAAACCATAAGTACATAACTGAAATGCAAAGTGCATAGGGAGAAAATATTTTGTTTGATGCTACAAATGAAACTCAAAATTATATGGAATATAAGACTATTCTTCTAAAGGATTAAAAAAAACTATTCAGCTATTGGGTCTCTCATGACATGGTCTTCTGAACACAGCAAATCACAAGCACCTCTTTCGAAAGAAACAATTTCTTTAGCAATAGGCAATAAATAAACTCAAACATCTAGCCTGAGCTTAAATCAAAATGTTACAGGCCTAAGATCTTTGAGTTAATGAACTTACTAATTGTGCAATGCAATGTTGGATGGTGTATTATCGAAAGCCTCCATATTCCATGTTTTTTAGAATATATTAGCATAATCTTGAAAAAATCTGCAATCAGTGTCATTATTTTGTACCTACAAAATGTTAATGTACCTCCATTCCCTTACAGGCCCAGGATGGTAATCCTATTCTTGTTAGCTTTTAGAATTAGGAACTATGCTAGATTGTCGGTCCATTGGGTTTGATATAAAACCCTCAATCTATATCAGAGGACCCGAAGCATAGAGACGAAACTTTTGGTTTATTATTACAGCATTAGCTCCAATCCAAAACATATTTGTGCCTTCCACTC